>VDFB02058242.1:309154312-309231428 GCA_007258455.2 Sequoia sempervirens | reverse complement strand
TGGATCCCCAGCATAAGTGACAGCCAAATTCAGAATGTTATAAACCATTGGAATTCACTAAATTTGGAGGTTCATCACTAGCAAATCAGAGCTTCACCCCACCCCCAGCCAAAATAATATGTGATGAGAGCAACAAGGATAGGCGCGAGTTCCGGCAAGTTAGGTAGAGTAGATTACGCTCAGACTAGCATCTAAGTAAATGGATGTACATCCTATGTGATTACACGAAAGAAAAGAGGGTATCTTTTTAACAGAAAAATTGGACCCTATTATGTATGAGACCATAGACACTGATGCACGGGGCGTTAAATTAACAGAGAGGATTGGACTTTAATTAGGACGGTACCGTCTACATTAGACTCGGAGTTAAACAAGTGTACCCACCATATCAAGCCTCTTCAGTGTAATCAATAATGCCTATACCAAGATTCCTAGTGCACCACCATATCAAGCCTCTTCGGTGCTAGCACCAGTGCCTATAACCAGATTCATCTAAAAAAAAATCATGAAAACTAGGAAGAAGAATAAAATAAAAGTCCAGTTGAATGTAACCTACTAATGCAATACCTACAATGAAAAAAATGAAAGAATAGTGCAAAAATCAATGAAAAGTTACAGTATGTGCCTGAACTTCACAATGCAAAGATTTCTTAGATTAATTGATTATTTCATCAGATGCTTAGTATTGATACCCAAATAGCAATGTGGAGCAATTCCAGATTTTCAGTTTGTATAGTATAAATACATTTCAGTTCAATGCTTCTACTCATACTTTTAGATCCATCTTCAAGATAATTTCAATTCTTCACTGGAAAGGATATATCCAACCTCTGTATACTGAAATAATTAGAAAACAATGATTTGAAGCAATTCAAAAGATACACATACCCGTCAACCCTGCTCAAACACTTATCAGTCGATCCAGAGAAAAGACAAACCGATGGATGATAAAGAAACGCAAAAGATGAAAAGCATATATAGTTTTAAGATTTGGTGGAAAATTTTGAATTCGTGGGAGGTAAAATGCGTGTAAACATTTTATCTTGGCGGGAAAAATCTCAGATATTTTTTCGTTCTGTTTTCGCCGCGTAAATTCAATGCAGATAAATACACCGTGCCGTACCGTGTAATCGGTGCTCGGTTACCCTACTGTGTTGCTTTTACTTTTTATCAATTCTTCCGTATGACCTTTTCTTTTGATTATGGTTTGACATATGAAGGTCGTATGACCATTCCAACCACTGAACTACCTACTTTGTTTTGTATTTGTTTGTGTTTATTTATTGTGAATAGAAGAGGGGTAAAAATTTATTCAAACTAAAAAAGAGCAAAGTACATTGCAGGGGCATTACACACCTCTGTCAATTCCCACTAAGTGGTCTAATTGTTGAGACAAATCTGGGGGTAATTAACCCCTTTTCACAATATTCTAATTTTGCAAATGATCAGAAGCTCATTTAGCCAAACAATCTGCAACTCCATTCCATTCTCTCGGAGTGTGACAAAAATAAACAAATCCCAAAGAATCACACAACTGAAGAATCTATTTTATAATTACAACTAGATGCCAACTGACATCCTCTAACTGCTGCCTCTTCAGCAAAGTCACCACCACCTGAGAATTAGATTCATAAATGATCTGTCTCCACCCCAAAGTGCACCCGCGCTCCATTTAATTGTTTTGGAGTATAAATTATTTGAAATATGTTTTTTTAGTTGGATATGATCTGCACACTATAAATATTTCATTTTATTCATGTTTATATGTGTATTATTACATGAGACATTAACATGTTAGTGTCTTTTTTGGACAGTGATACTTAATAATGTCTCATTTATTTGAACATGTGTACTTGCCTTTTTGCTAAACACTAACCCTATTTTGTGACAAACACTCAAATTGATCTTTAATTATACTTATTTTAAATGGATTTATCATAGCATGTTCGCACTTTTACCTATACACTTACAATTTTAAGATATCCAAGGCATACATTATTGCAATTGTTGTGCACACTTGCCTACATAGTCATGGCTATCTAAAGGAGAGGATCCAGAGCATGTTCCAATTGTTGTTATAGAATTTGTTGATTTAATGTCCAATATTTTTAACAATATTAGACCAATAGTTGTGACTTTAAAGTTGTTAGTGTTGATGATTACTACTCATAATTGAATGAAATGTATTCCTTAGATCTAAAAAGCAACAAATCATGTGATGCCACATCAATGCACCAATAAGACATGACTTGGTGCACAACTATTAGTCTCACTTTTGTTACTATAAGGAAAGACAAAGGAAAGAGATATATTCCGGCGTGGATACAGTCCAATCAAAGGTTTGTAAATGCATCACATACATCCTATGTATCGCAGATTGCATTTTTCTAAAGGAAAGGAAGTAGTGATGAGTGATGAAAGGCTTAGACCTTTCTTTCATCGCTTGGTTCTAATGCATCATTGTTACACTCCCAAACATGAATAGCATTTTAGTGATGAGTGATGGGCGAATGGACAATATCTTGAGAATGTTCCTTCCATCGTTGGGACTCTTCACATCGCATTTTTCAACTCTTCAAGCCAAAACATATCAGCGATGAGTGATGACTTCACAAACAAAGTTGGTGACTAGTTTTAAATTGGCTACGTGGAAGCATCTTAGCACTTGCACCAAGTGTTCACATTGCAAATTCATAGCGAAGCACCAAAAAGCAAATGGTGATGAGTGATGAGTATGGACAACTGTTGATCATGTTTTAAAACAAATTGATCAATGGTGGGAATTCAAACGTGAATGGCTAAGTGTCAGAGCTCTCCTGTTCGCTTGTGCGAGCCGTCCCTTGCCATTAATGGTGTATCTACCTGCATTCAAAGGCCATAAAAGGTTGAATTATTCATTTTTACATCATCTTTGCAAGAATTCGAAGGAGAACACGAAGAGGAGACCTCGTGGATCTAAATTTAGAAGTAAAAGTGCTTAGGGTTCCCCGACTAAGCAAAAATTTCTACTTCTCTCAGGTGAATTTCCCAAGAGGATTGAATTCAAGTAGAATTGACTGGGTCTAGTGAAGAAAATCACTAGGCCAAAAATTATTATTTGAATTGAGAAGGTGAATTGTTAAGCCCTAGTCTATTCTAAAAGAAAAAAATTGCAGGGTTAATTGTAGAGCTTTTATTGAATCAATTTTAGCAAAGCCCCAGCTTAGCTCATTTTTAGCAAAACCCTAGCATTTTGTGTGTAATTTATTCACAATGAGTCAAGCAAGCAAATCATCCAAGCCAAAGGCAAAGCCTAGAAAACCTAAGGTTAAGGTCGAAGCTCAAGAGCCAAAGGTTTCAAAGGTTTTTGATAAGAAGAAGGGTGCCAAGAGATTTCATCTATTTCATGGAGGAGACCCTCAAGAGGCACTTCCTAGAGCCATGCCAATGGAAAGAGGGCCATAGGAGAGGGCTTCATGACTCCATTACATTAAGCAGATTTGGCAAGGGGAATAGGAGAAGTTGAATTGCCTCAAAGTGGATGGGATTTGTTTTTGTATGCCTTCAACAAAAGAGGAGTTAAACATCTAACTTGCCACCTGTGGGAATGTGATATTGGGAAGCTGGCAGTTCCTAACATATTTATGGACATGGATTTAATACTGGAGATTGCAAAGAATTACAATTAAAAGGACAGGATTATCTAGGGTGTAAATGGAGTCCCACTATTGGACATATTCAGGAGTCGAATAGTGGAGATATTTAAATTGAATCTTGTTGCCACTATTGATATTGATTTTTTTGAGTTGTTTCAAGAATATGAACATAACAAGTATCCATATAGAAGACATGTGCTGCCTAGGAATAGGAGAAGAGATCAAGGGAAAAAGGATGTCCGTTTGGCCTGCTGACAGAGCCTCCCTTTTGGATGTGATGAATTCAAGGATTACTTTAAGAATACCAACTACAATTTGTGTTAGGGTCCTCACAAGAAAGTGTGGATGTAAAATATTGAGGTTCCATTGATGGTGATGGCCATTGACATCTAGAACAAACATCTTCCAACAAAGGGTTTGATTACGCGGGCCTATCTTGTTGATCTAAACTACTAGGAGTTGTGGAGTTAAGGGATGCAAGACCTCCCTTGAAATTCAATCACTATTCTTTACTAATGCACATGATTTTATGGATGGGTCGGAAGGCATGGAGAAATTTTATGAGGTTGAGAGAAAGAGATGAACAAGACAATGATCTTCCTATGCATATGTGGACACATATCTAGGACCAAAATTTCCCAGAGTCCAATTATGTTGCCTTTTATAACAGGTTCAAATTTGGTGTTTTAGAAAGTTTGGGTTTGAAGCTAGTTTATAGGATTTTAAGAGCCATAAAGGAATTCAGAGAAGGTACCAAGCATGATCACAATTGGGTTGATTGGTGCCTACATGCACATTATACTAAAATAAGGGTTTATGGAGCAAAGGTGCCCCCACATTGTTTTCCTTGTCTATGTTTTTGATAGGTTGGCCTTTATGGAGATCATGTGGCAATTGGATGCCATGGATAAGGAGAACTTCAAAGATGTGAGGAAAGGTTCCCTCATTGGTCCTCAATTTTATTTTGCTTATTTCATTGTCACCGCCAAGGAGGGCTATGATAAATTTGGAACCATATTGAACATCCTCATAATGCAGGTTAATGTTGCAAGGAATTGTGATCTAGAAGGCTTTGTGGATAGAGATAGGAAGGTCAAAGGAAGACCAAATTTTTGGCAGTGCCACTTCCTCTACAATGAGGATGTTATAAGAAACTTGCTTTCAGATGCTACAATTGTGGGGAGAAAGAAAGAATGGATATTGATATGTGATACATAAAATAATATACTGAAAAAGAATCCATTCTATGTTAGCCCTTACGCCAAAATAAAGGATGCTTACAAGCAAGCCATGGCTATTGATGACTACCAAAATGGGACATTCTTTTAGAAGGTCAAGGAAGCAGAGGAAAAGGATAAAGTCACCAAGGAGCAAAATGATGCCAAGCTAAGTAGCCTTACAATTAAATCAGAAGCTCATGGTACTTTGAGGCAACCATTGAGAGTTGAAGAGGAACCATTAGTTAGTCCTTTGGTTGAGTACTTTGTGATAGAGCAAGTTGGAGAAGAGTAATTTGCAGAGCATGTACCCATTGAACAAGAGGTGGAACAAAGATTCCCCTCTCCTATAATAAATAATTCTCTTGATCCCTATGTCCCCAGTAGCAAAATTATGAAATGGGAATATGATGAGGATGCAGATGATGATGTTAGAGTCAAGGCCTATAAGGAGTTTATGAGTGATGACTCTTTTGTTCAAACTAAAGAATTTAAAGATCATCTTATTCAAATTAAGGGCCAAGAAATAAAGAATAGAATTAAGAGTGCTAAGGCACAGGAAAATCCCTCATAGCAAGAGGAGGTGGAGAAGGCTGAAGAGGAGAAGATAATGAGTGAAATTGCATAAATAACTCTCGTGGAAGGTAGGAAATTAGTCGAGGATAGTGGAATTATGGTGTTTTCTGGTTGGGACCTTTCCTCAACAATTGCATTGGATGCAATTAGAAATGATCCAAGAGCCTCTATGTCTAAGGAGCATTTTGATAATAAAGTTTTTGGCTTTGGCTTTAGCCCCAAGCTTCACACGCTAGCTATTTGGTCAATGCAACCAAATACAGGAAAGCTAGAGGTTGTCAAATTAGTTGAGGAGGTGATTGGGGTAGTTATGGTACAAAGAGCAACTGAAATAACCCCCGCATAGGTAGCTAAACTAACAATGCATACAACAATGTTGAGTGTCAACACAACACAAATTTCTCAAGAGAGATATGATAAATTATTAGAAAAATACAACACTCTTGGATGAATGCAATAAGATGAGGGACACTGAAGCCCATGCAAGCTCATCACAAAGAGCCTTTCCCTCACCTTCCTCTTTTGAATTGTCTTCACAGGATAGAGAGACTTTAGCTCTGAGGATTAAGAGCTTCAAGGAAGAGTTGCAAGCAAAGAAGGAAAATGTGAAGAAAGCTAGAGCAGATACAACAATGGTGTCCAAAGAGATAATTGATGACATTTTGCAGCATAGTCTCTGTCGTGCATTGTACAAAATAGATAACACTTGGAGTGTGTATGAAAGTGTCCATGAAACATATCAAAGATATATCCAAGTACAAGATGTTTTCTAGAATGTATGGAGCAAGTCGAGTGCCAGGGTCGAGGCTCTTAAGGAAATGGTGGTTAATATGAAGGAGGACCTTGAAGCACCCACACACATCCCTAAATTAATAAAAGCAATTGATTTGTTGGGAGAAGTATCAACTTTCCATGGGAAGTTGAGTGTGCAGCTACAAAGAAAGATAAAAATGTTTAGAGAATTGAAGGGATATGGAGTACCGAAGATTTTGAATGAGGAGGGAGCACTGAAATACTTTAACACATGGAAGGAGGAATTTGGAGATCTCCTTAAGGTTTTCCCCCATATCATTTATGCTTCTGGAAAGCCTGATTATGTTGTATTGAATGCTGTCATTGATGACATGTTTAGGATTGAGGTAAACATGGATGTATTTGTCAACAAGGCTAGAATAATGATGGACAGTAGATAGAACCTGCATAATTCTAAGATACAAAGGTTGTTGGATGTGAATTGGCCTATTGAGGAGGAATAGAATACATGGCTTGAAAAAATTACAGATTAAGTCTTATATCAATGTTTGAATATTGTTTCCTCCTCACTTCAAATTTGTTGATGGTTGTTGTTGATGTGGATGTCGTTTCACCTTTTCCCTGTTTTAATGCTTTTATGTTTTGTCTTGCAATTTTGGGTGAACGTGGAAGAAATGTTTTGCTTGTGGAAGGAGTGTCTTCATTGACTAAAGATCCTTTTGGAAGGCGGGAAGTACTTGCATCGGCAAATGAAAATAACTTTTGTCTCATCTAAGATATTTCCCCTCATGGTTTACAAATATAATTATATTTTGAAGAGAATTGTAATTGTCAAATGTAAATGTGACAAGTGTTAATTGGCCTAAAGCTTGTTTTTCTCCCTTATTTTTATAAAAAGGAATTCGGAGCCATTTAACGGGGTTGTTTTTGAATGAATTTGAGAAGCAGATTATAATAGAGTGAATTGTGGGGGAAATGAGTGCTTTATAACCTATGTCATAGAACACCACACTTCTCCACTTGTCATTCAAATATGTCCTAGGATCCCAAATTGGATTGACTATCAACCCCAAAGGTGAGTCAATTCTCAACAAGACCTAGGAGGGGGTTCTTTAAGCTTCGAGGGGTTCACCACCAAGCAAAACCTTGGAAAAGACAACTTAACATTCAACTCACAAAACCTAGTACTGCAAGCCAAATAATGAGTGCAAATGATGAAATTAAGTAACAAAAAGTTAGGGTATGTGTACCCGAGAAGTCTGGAAATGTAATGAGGATTCTAGAAATGCAAAAATGTTGTCAAAATATGCCAAGGAGGACTGAGATGCCCTTACTATTGTCTTAGTCTCGCAGCTATTTTTCAGGGCAGTTGCAGAATCTTCTAATGTCAAAATAGGATCTAAAAGAATCTCTGCAAAATTCCACTTGGAGGACTAAGACGCCCTTACTCTTGTCTTGAATTTTTGAAATCTTTGAATGTGATACTAAGGCTCAATGTTTGTGATGGGCAAGGTCACTAATGTCACAATTTGCATCATTTAGTCATTTAATTATCGAACTAGGTGTGTATCAAAGCTATATGCGATAAGAATGTTTTTCACATATTTTTGGGGGGATTTTGCACTGTAAATAGTGATTTTGGTTTCAGTTTGGCTCCTTCAGGAGCTCTTAGGAGTTGGACTTCAACGGCTAATTCCTAAGGATTAATTCTATCTCATTTCATAATTTAAACTTTTGTTGGCTTATTTCAATCTTTGCTTGACTTGATTGAGACTGATTCATGGAAAAGATTAAAATTAATTTAATTCTTATTCTAGAATTCAAAATTTAAATTTAATTCTAATTTACTTCAAAAGAAGTCTATTTTAAGATTTGCTAAAAAAATAAATGCTAATTTGAAGAACAAAAATAAATTGCAAGGAAATAATTATTAATCTAGAAAACATAAATATTAATTTCCATGAGTAAATTCCAAACAAGTTTCAGTTTCATCTTTCCATAAGTTTTCATCATTACTTCTATTAAACCTAGTAGATAATTGTCAAACTTAATTTCTACAAACAACATCTAAATCTTGATTAACCCAATAAACTTTATAATAAATATAATAAACCATTCTAACCATGATGAACTTAGCTTCAAAGCAATTAAACATAGCTGTTGAAAATGATTCAAACTCATTTTTTATTCCAAATTCAATATCCATTGAACAAAAATAAAATAAACTCAGAGAAATACCACACAAGGTCACTTCCTTTGGTTGAGCGGGCCCTGCTCTTCCTCCGGTGAGACCTCTAACACAATGATTTGAGGTAACTTCTTATTTTCATTCAAATTAACCCAAACAGGGATGCAGAACAGAGTAGTGCAACATTTACAAATTCTAATTGAAAATTATCTAACTCCTCTCCTAAAGCCTAAAGATGGATATTTATAATAATATCCTTTATCGAATTTAAAACATTGCGTTAATCGCCAAGATACAAGGTGTCTAAACTAAAGACTAAAATAGAACTGAAAATAGACAAAGGGAAAACGCCAAATCAATGTTGGGATAAGAAGTTCCCAAACTGACTAAGAGGAGTTGATTTGAAACTTCAATGATTCATCATTCAGCTGGAGCAATTAAGAGCATGATTGTCTTCATGCGGTTAAATAGGGAGTTTAACTTTATCTTTGAACTAAGTTATCAATCATTAGTCTTAAATACCCTGAATAAGATCCTTAAAAATAGGATACCAATTAGGACAGTAAAAAATTCAAACTGCACAATTAATTCATCATTATTACCACAAAAGCAACGCATTCAATGTAAAGCATTACCTCCAATATACTTACTAATTTAGCCAAACATAAAGTAAAACAAGTAAATATATCAGCATACAATCTACTGCTAGTCATGTTAATTAATAATATAACCAAGTCTTTTATACCATAAAATGACTATTTAAAAGTATTTATGAGGCACTCATCATTCTCCCTCACCTATTGTGAACCATGTCCTCATGGTTCCTTATCAATTATTATAGTGGTTTCTTTTTCTTTGTTCATTGCTTCCATCCATATTGCACAGTCGAACACTCCTTGTATTGTGTTCTAAGTCTGGTTTTGAGTGCAAATCCATTGTTCTCCTTTAGTTTCTCATACCAAGATCTGAAGACTTTTGTTGGAATATTGTTAGATGCATTGAGCTTTGGAGCAAGCATTATGATGATCGGCATCCTGAACCACATACCAATCCAAAATTTATGTTGTTGCTCTATCAAAGAGATTATGTGCCTTACTCTTGTTAAGCTCCATTTGATGTTATTTGGACTTATAAGTTCTCTCCTTCTTAGTGATTCAGGGATGGTGTAATATCTTTCCATACATGCATTTAGTGCCTGTGAAGGAAGTGTTCCTTCAACATTTTGGAAAGCTAATATACTATTCAACAAATTGGAAACATAGATAAGGCTGATGTGGTTTTTCCTTACTATTGATCTGACCATTGTAATATACTGCTTTGCATGGGGCATTTCTGGTCTCATTGGCAATTCGTACCTCTTTTGTGCTTCTTTGTATTTTTTAATTCTCTTTGACCATTCAACTTGATTTTGCATCAAAGAGATAAAGACTTGATTTGCAATTCTCTAACATAAACATTTAATAAAGAATCATTAATATCCCCCATCAAAAACCCATGCTGGAATAATTCACACATTTGGTTCTAAATTTTAGGATGGCTATGGAAATAGTCCTGCAGAAAATCATTGTCATTATCATAATCAATATTTCTTCTTAAAACCAATTGATTTAGCTTCCACTACAGAAATTTCTATCTAAAAAATAATGCATACATCTCTAATGGCTTCCTCATTGACAAAATTGCTGAGGATATCTCAATTACTTGTTCAAATCTTCTTTCTGATTCATCTTTTTCTTCCTCCAATTGTTGTACTTTCCTTTTTAACTGGTCATTTTCATGTTTCAATTTCAGTGTTGTCAAAGAATGATATCCTAGTTGAGCTCTCCGAGGAACATCTGATGGAATTCTTGTAGCAAGATAATTTGATGGAGTCGAGGAAGTAGAATCCTCCTATGAATAAAACCTGATGGATTGTTGTTTTAATTGTCCTTCCTTCAACTGTAACTCCTCTTTTAATTTTATTATTTCCTCTGCACTCGCCAATGCTTGTGCATTAGCCTGCTGTAAAGCTTCCTTAGTGTTATTTAACTTTTCTTTTAACCTTGTTTCCTTTTGTTCAATTTCTTGAGTTCTATTGAGAGATTTTTGTAATTCCTCCTCTTTTCTTTTCAACTTTTCCTCAATAAATTGCATGTTTTTTCTTTCCTTCCCTAACTCAACTTCAATCCTAGAAATTTTCATTGTCCTCAACAATTCTTTTGTTTCTATTTCTTCTTCATTTTGTATGTCATGAATTCTTCCTCTTCAATTAGCAGCGCTTTTCCTTTTCTTCTCTCAACAGTTGGGGAAGGTGAAGGGGATCTTTCAGCCTCTTCATCCTCAAATTCTTCTGAGGCTTCCCTTTCTTCTGACTATGCTTCAGACTCTTCAACAAAGTCATGGACCTCAATTATATGGGTTCTTTCAGGAGATAGTATTGGGCCTTTAGGAGGACTGTGATGTTGTTTAGGGGACTATATTGGTATTTGGATTTCGTTATGTTCTTCAAAAGTCTCTTTATGGGTTTCAGAGACAGGGATTTCAGATACAGGGGTTTCCTTGGGAGTCGACATAATAGTTTCAACTGTACTAGGGTTTTCTTCAGTCAACTCTTGTTTTATCTTTTTGGAAGCACTACAGGTCACTCTAGTGGATTCCTGTAGCTTTCTTTTGTACTTTTTTTGCTCTTCTTTAGAAGATTCTCCCTTTTCTAATTTTGTCTTTTTTGTCGCGGGCCCCTTTTTGGGGTTTCCTTTCTATTTTTCAATAGGTGCGAACAAAAATTCAAGCCAACCTTGTTTCCCAGATTCTTTTTTCAAGAAATGATGTTTAATTATCAAATGAATTAAACCATGATATTTTATGGATGACTCTCCCCTAGATTTTACCCATGAAACCATTGAAGCAATTTGTGAAAACAAAATGCTAGTAAATTGATTCTAGTGGAATGTTTTGTATTTCCATACCTCAAATGTATCAATATTTGCATTCCTAGCCCTAATACTATGTCATATTTTCCCTCACATATGAAGAATTTCATTACCCACATTACAACAGTTCTCCAAGGCTCTTCCAAGATATTACGGGCAATTCCCTACTGATCTCCTTTATACAAAAGCATCTCAAGCTTCTTTTCCAGTTCTTGATGAAATGTCAACACCAACTCATTGAATTTTACTAGGCCCTTATTAATTGGCTTCCCTTCAACAGGAATACCTGAATGTTCACTTATGATTTCAGGAGTAACTTCATTGATCTCATCCCTAACTCTTGTGACATTCACGTGGAAATTCCTTACGAATTATTTCACAATTTCCTATTGAAAGCCTTCATACTTCATAATGAAATCCAACCATCCTACTTTTCTCGACAACCTCATAGTCTTAGAATCAAGAGTAAAATTCTCTGGTTCCACATTCCTTTTGTTTCCCATATTTTTCTATCAATAATGGTGGACTCAACAATGGCAGACTGAGTTGTTAAATAATTTCCAGAATGATTGTTTCTTGTTTATGAAGTAGCAATTTTGAAAAATGACACGACGTGTCATTATTTCTTTGCATTTAATTCCTTTACTGCACCAGATGCCTCACATGCAACAATTTTGTAGTTGCAATTCAATTTGCAAAGTTGGTGGCGCCCCTGACACGCCATTTTAATTTTGAAAGGACAAGCAAATCTCAACATGACCCGTAATCATTACAGACATCATTTGAATGTCACATCACACTTACATCAACTTCTATACCACTTTTTGTAATGACTAAAAGAAATTTATTATAACTATTAATAACAATATGGCAGAGGTTTCTAAGCTCATAAATATTTACCTACTTTACATTATTTTAACTACTTTAGAAAATAGTATTTCAAGAATAATATTCACATTAAGTGCACACCTTTATTTATTGCAAGCCTTCGAGACTTTTAGGAGCTGTTGGGAGCCATCATGAGTCTTCAGGAGCTTTCAGAAGCTACTCGGAGTTAACCCAGATAGACTGTCGTTGTTGGTTTTCAGTCATCTTATCATTCTTTTTTTTTTCGAAAGAAAACCGCCATTTGTTGGTTTTCAATTTACTTTATTTTTTCCCAAGGTAAACAACTATTTGTTGGTTTTCAATTTACCTTGTTTATTCATGCCTTCTTCAAAGGTTCAAAGATCTACTCTCATGGAAGAAATATTTTCCATGAGAAAATATTCAATTATGTGTTGCAGATCTGATAAAAATTCCTCATTTGTTGCTAGCTTATGATATATTTTCAATCGATGACCATTAGCTAGCATAACTCTCCTTTCTCCATCAATTGGTACTAATTGAACAACTCCATTTTAAAATACTTGATCTATCTCATAGGGTCCTATCCATCTTGTATGGAATTTCCCCTTAAACTCTTGAAGCCTGGAGTTAAATAATAATGCCCAATCTCCCTCCTTGAACTGTCTGGTAACAATATGCTTATCATGCCATTCTTTCCTTTGCTTCTGGAATACCTCTGTGTGTTGAAGAGCTTCCATTCTCATCTCATCTAGTCTGTTTAGCTATAAAATTTTACTTTTCTCTGACTCAGGTAAATCAATTCCAACTTCTAATGTTGTTTTTAATGTTTGTAATTCAAATTCAATAGGCATGACTAGAGTTTTCCCATACACAAGTTCATATGGATAAAATTCGGTTGTTGTTTTCCATGTGGTATTATAAGCCCATAGTTCTTCATCTAACCTCTCTGCCCAGTCTGTTTCCTTAATGAAACAATCTTTGTCAAGATATTCTCCAATTCTTGGTTAGTGACTTCAACTTGTCCATTCGCCCAAGGATGATATGTCAAAGATTTCTTATGTGTGATCTGATATCTCTGCATAAAGGCTTCCATCATTACTAATACAAACTGTGGTCCTTGGTCTGAAACTATTTCTCTTGGTGCACCAAATCTCTGAAGAATATGTTTTTATAGAAAATTAGCTACTTTGTCCTCTCATGCTACTAGGAATGCTTTCACCTCAACCCACTTTGTTGCATATTCTGTACAAACTAGGATATAATGATACCCTTTAAAAGATGGATCAACAGGTTCCACAAAATCGATTCCCCATTTTTCAAATGGTTCTAGAGCTATCTAAAGCTGAAATGGCATCTCCATTGTTGGCGTAGGTCTTCCCATCTGCTGACATTCATCACAGTGCTTAACAAAGAATGAAACATCCTTTGTCATTGATGGCCAAAAGTAACCAGCTTCTAAGATCTTATGAACTGTTCTAACTACTAAATAGTGCCCTCCTTCTAGCTCATGATGATAGGTGTGCACAACATCATAGACATCTAACTCAAAAACACATCTATGAAGAACATGATCAGGGCACATTTTAAATAAAATTCCATTAATCCATTGAAATCTAGAAATTTCACGAATTAACCTTCTTTTTTGTTTATGACTAAAGTGATTTGGGCACTTCCCTGTTACAAGGTAATTTGTAAGATCAACAAACCATGTTGAATGAATTGATATTACAAATAAATGTTCATCTGGAAAGGTGTCATCCACTGGTTCTTGATCATCCTGCAAAAAAATTCTAGAAAGGAAGTCAACAAAAACATTATCCTTTCCAGGCTTATCTATGATAGTCACATCAAATTCTTGCAACAATAGTAACCATCTTATAATTCATCCACCTACTACAACTTTGTTCATCAAATATTTAATTGTAGCATGGTTTGTATGTACGTAAACTTTGTAACCTATAATATAATGTCTGAATTTGTTAATTACATATGTACTACAACTAAAAATTATTTTTCAGTTGTTGTATAATTTCTTTTAGCAGTATTTAGATTTTTGTTAACATAATAGATTGCATGCATGGCATCATTATCATCTTTTTGTCCTAATACTACACCAATAACAAAATTGGATGCATCAACATGTATGTGAAATGGAACTCCCCAAACATGTCCTTTGATAATTAGAGAAGTTGTTAAAGCTTTTTTAATTGTCTCAAAAGAGTTTTGACAATCATCTATCCATACAAACTCCTCATCTTTCTTCAACAATGTAAACAAAGGTCCAACAATTTTACTAAACCCTTCAATAAATCTTCTATAATATCCGACATGCCCAAGAAAGTTGCGAACACCAGTTTGATTCATAGGGATCTCAATGTTTTGAATAATTTCTACTTTCTTGGGATCAACTTTTATCCCCTCTTTTGAGATGTGATGTCCCAAAACAATACCTTCTACCATCATAATTTAAATCTTCTCATGATTTAAGGATAACCTATGATCTTTACATCTTTGCAAAACCTTTTCTAAGTTTTCAAGTGCTTTCTCAAATGTTTTTGCATGAACCGTAAAGTCATCCATATATACTTTGACACATAGATTTGTGAAATTTGCAAAAATAGCAAGGACTGCTCTTTGAAAAGTAGCTAGCACATTACATAGTCCAAATGGTAAAGTTGTATAAGCATATGTACCCAAAGGGCAAGTAAAATTAGTTTTATCTTGATCTTTAGGAGCTACTTGGATCTGATTGTATCCACTAAAGCCATCAATAAAAGAGAAATAACTACTGCCAGCCAGGTTATCAAGTACTTGATCAATGAATGGCAATAGAAAATGATCCTTCTTTGTGGCTTTATTAAATTCTCTATAATCCACACACACACACCATCTATCATTTTTCTTGGGAACAATAACCAATGGAGAAACCCACTAACTATTAGATAGTGGGTAAATGAACCCTACTTTTAGCAGCATTTCTATTTCTTGTTTAACAATATCATGAAGAACAAGATTGATTTTCCTTTGACCTAGTCTAATTGGTTTTACATCTTTAGTGTAAATGTGATGACTACAAATTGAAGGATGAATTCCTCTCATATCCTTATACTCCCAAGAAAATGCTTCAGTATGTTTTTCTAAAATTTCCTTCAATTATTTTTCTTGTGTCAGGGAAAAGGATGAATTAATGTTAAGAGGTTTATCCCCGACTACTGTAATTTCTTTAGTATCATTTTTAGAAACAATGGGATTTCCAACAAGTGTATTCAAAGGACAAGAGTGTTGTTGATGCAATGTTACTTGATAGTTTCCTTTCTCAATTTGATTAACATCTTCAGAAGTAAACTCTTATTCTTCACATTCTTCAACATGTTCAACCAAAGTAACCATAGCTAACTCTACAATACCATCACCCTCTGATTCCATATCCTCATCAACCAAAAGTTGAGTGTTAGGTTGAATTGATGGTTGTGCTGGAAGATAGAGTGACAACTCTTTTTGTTTTTGACCATTTGAAATGATCATACTTCCATATCTACAATCTATTAAGGTTGCAACAGTAGCCAACCATGGTCTGCCTAAGATAATTGGATAAGCAGAATCTTTCTTTTTAGCTTTAACAACGAAAAAGTCAACTGGATAATCCCATGTGTCAATAGTGACCATGATCTCTTCAATAGCACCTTCAAGTTTGGTAGTAGATTGGTCAACCAACTGTAAAATAGTTGTTGTGGGTTGAACAATTGTCATTCCTAACATTTCAACAGTACCAGATGTGATAACATTTATGGCAGCTCCCAAATCAATTAGAACATTGGATATCTCAACTCCTTTAATACTCAAGGTTATTATAGGACTACCCCGATCATTATATTTCCGAGGAAGCAATCTTCTTGATAACACATTAGTGAGTTTTGTCCCTATTTGTATTGTGGGAGGTAATTTCTTCTTTTTCCCTAGAGTTCTCATGCAAAGGGACTTAACCAAATGATTTATCTTTGGTATGTCTTCAATGGCTTGTAACAATGGTATCTCAATGTTAATCTTCCTCAACTCATGAAGAAGTTGAGAATCTACTACATTTATGTAACTTGGTTGGGCGATTTCAAGAGTGACTTTTTCTTCCTTCAACCACTTAGGGTAAGGTGCCTGATTGACTTTTTGTTCATCCTCAAATTTTTGTTTTTCTTCTAAATTCTCATTTTCTTTCCCACCTTTTTGAACTTCTTTTGTTGGTGTAGATTGAACAGTCTAATTTCTCAATTAAATATCATTAGTATCAATCACGTTCAAATTAGGGGAATTTGTATCATTATGGGTATTTCTCAGATTTCAACCGGTTGGGCTAGCAATTGAGGTTGGTTTACCTGTTCATTAGAAAGATTAGGGGCATTGATTGATGGAGGTGTCTATACCCAGGGACGTTTTTGCCCCTGATTTTTCCATTGTTGAAACTGTGTCTGATTTTGTTGCCATGATGGCTGATTTGACTACCATTGCGGCTGTTGATTAGCTTGCCACTATGACCGGTTCCATTGAGGATTCATCCATTTAGGTTGACCCCAAAATGTAGGTGGTGGTTGTGGTTGATATGGAGGGATCCATTGATTCTAGTTTTGCCAAGGGTTCTGATTTCAATTAGATGTAGAACCATATTGCCTTTGATTAACATTATACCCTATGTTTTGAGATCTCTAGCCAACATAATTAAGCTCTTCCTCTACCACAGGTGGTTTCTTTAGATTTCTCTTAATTCCAGTCAAAATATTATAGGAACTTGTGGAGTGATGTTTCTCACAAATTTCACAGATATCAACTTGATTTAATGGAAACTCTCTTAAAAGATGTTTCCCTCTACACTTGGAACAATAAATGGCTAAAGGCTCAGTATTCTTCTTATCTCCTTGCATGTTGAGATGAATAAGTGAATCAATTTTTATGTTTTCTAATTCCTCCATTACTTGAGACACATCAGTAATATGAGCCTTGTTTATTTGGGAATTTCTAGTCCCTACTCTAGTCCTAGAGTATTTTCTACATATTTCAACAATATCATCCAAGGAAAGCTTATTAATGTCTCCTTTCCCCATAAGATTCAAAGACTCTCTAGATTCATCATCAATTCCTCTCAAAAAAAATATTTTACTAATTTCATTATCCAACCCATTAGTACACCTCGGTGCACAAACTGAAATCTATTGATGTAATCTTCCAAACTTTTGTCCTCCATTTGTCTCATTAGAAACAATTCCTCCTCCCCATCCCTTACTTGACACTAATCTTGGTACTTATCTAAGAACTCAATTTCCATTTGTTGCCAAGTTGCAATTGTTCCTGCACCTAAACCCGTGAACCAATGTAAAGCTGATTCTTTCAAGGTAGAAGGAAATAACTTCAACTTCTAGTTATCAGTTGTATAATCATAGGTCTGGCATAAAACTTTAAACTCAAAAAGGAATTGATCAAGATCCTTAGAAGTATTTCCCCTAAAAGGTAGGCAAAACCAATGGTGAAATATTCTTCATAGGAGGCTCATCATCCTATCTTTCAAGATTAATAGGATAAGAAAAAGGTCCTATTTGATGGTGGACGTACTGGTTGGTCACCCATTTCTTCTTCTTGAAATGGACCTCTATTCTCTTCTTGATTTTTGATCTGATGTTATTGAATATCTTGTTCTTGATCAAAATCAATATTTTGTCCAAAATCAATATTTTGTCCAAAATCAATATCCCATGGAAGAAACCTCCCTAGATGGTCTCTAGCTCATCTCATCCACAATTTAATTCTATCTTCCTTATCAACACTAAGGCTTCACACTTAATAGCCAGATCTTTTATTCCCTGACAACGACACCAAAAATGATGGGAAAGGTCATTGATGTCACAACTTACATAGTCATTTAATTATCGAACTAGATGTGCCTCAGAGCTATATGCACTAAGGATGTTTTTCATGGATTTTTGGGGGGGTTTTGCACTGTAAACAATGACTTTTGGTTTTAGTTTGGCTCCTTCAAGAGCTTTCAGGAGCTGAACTTTAGCGACTAATTCCTATGGATTAATTCTATCTCATTTCCTAATTTAAAGTTTTGTTGACTTATTTCTAACTTCGCTTGACTTGATTGAGATTGATTCATGGAAAAGATTAAAATTAATTTAATTCTTAATCTAGAATTCAAAATTTAAATTTAATTCTAATTTACTTCAAAATAAATCTTTTTTAAGATTTGCTAAAAAAAAAATGTTAATTTAAAGAATAGAAATAAATTGTAAGGAAATAATTATTAATCTAGAAAACATAAATACTAATTTCCATGAGTAAATTCTAAACAAGTTTTAGTTTCATCTTTCCATAAGTTTTCATCATTACTTCTATTAAACCTAACAGATAATTGTCAAACTTAATTTCTACAAACAACATCTAAATCTTGATTAACCCAATAAACTTTATAATAAATATAATAAACCATTCTAACCATGATGAACTTAGCTTAAAAGCAATTAAACATAACTAGTGAAAATGATTCAAATTGGTTTAACATTCTAGATTCAATATCCATTGAACAAAAATAAAATAAACTCGGAGAAATACCACACAAGATCACTTTCTTTGGTTGAGTAAGTCCTGCTCTTTACAACATCTTATTTTCATTCAAATTGACCCAAACAGGGATGCAAAATAGAGTAGTGCAACAATTACAAATTCTAATTGAAAATTATCTAACTCCTCTCCTAAAACCTAAAGATGGATATTTATAATAATATCCTTTATTGAATTCAGAACATGGCTTCAACCGCCAAGATACAAGGCATCTAAACTAAAGACTAAAACATAACTAAAAATAGACAAAGGGAAAACACCATATCGATGTTGGGAGAAGAAGTTCCCAAATCGACTAAGAGGAGATAATTTAAAACTTCAGTGATTCATCATCTAGCCGAATTGATCAGGAGTGTGGTTGTCTTCATGTGGTTAAACAAGGAGTTTAACTTTATCTTTGAACTAAGTCATCAATCATTAGTCTTAAATACCCTGAATAAGATCCTTAAAAATAGGATACCAATTATGACAGTAAAAGATTCCAACTGCATAATTAATTCATCATTATTACCACAAAAGCAACACATTCAATGTAAAGCATTACCTCTAATATACTTCCTAATTTAGCTAAGCATAAAGTAAAACAAGTAAATATATTAGCATATAGTCTACCAACAGTCATGTTAATTAATAATATAACCAAGTCTTTTATACCATAAAATGACTATTTAAAAGTATTTATGAGGCACTCATTAGTTTGCACTTCCTTCTCAGATCTCAGGTTCTAAAACTTCTAGATTTGGCCTATAGGTGAGTTTCCATGAAGATGACAACTTTGCAACTTTACACTTCAAATGATCTTCAAGTCTAAATCTGAAAACACAAACATGCAAGAGAGGAAAAACTTGTTGATTGTTAGTAAATGGGGGTTTGCCTTGGTCAAACCCCTTTTTGGTAATTAAACCTTGGAATGAAATGAAATAAAGGCGAGAAATGATGAATGAACAAAGTGCTCTATTGCAACTCACCAAACCCTTATTATGAAATCTGCAAACTTGTGTGAAGTGGCTAGCTTGAATGTAGATCTTGAATCAAAGGAATGCTTGAAAGATCTTGACTTGAATTGCTTTCTTGAATCAAAACCCTACATCACAAATGTTAGCTCAAAACACACATGATGCAATTTGAATATCCTTGATATGATGCTTGAATCTTGATGATGGCTCCCAATGCTTGATGCACTACTCTTGAATGCTCTTGTGAACTCAATTATGTTGTTAGGAATGCTCTCACAAAAGTCTTGTTATGAAAATGAATGAAAGAACCTTGTATTTATACTTATCCATGCTTAATATCCCAAAATTACACCACAACAAGCTGACATATGAAATCATTAATTAAAGGAGGCTAAATCTTGCCAAGATTTGAAATTAAATCCCAAAAATAACCTAAGGGGGACTAAGACATCCTAGGTGGTGTCTTAGTCCCAAGGCATGAAACTTGGGGCACATACTCCAAAAAGGGGCCTCATTAAGGTGCATTTGAAAAGAGCATCCCAAGACCTTTGGGGGACAAAGACACCCTAGGAGGCATCTTAGTCTCGACCCAAAAAATAGGGAAACACAACCAAAATCATTAAATTATCATTTCCCCTTTCATGTTTGTCAGGATTAACCATAAAAATATATAATTTATTAGGCTTGTGGATGCAAAATAGGACCAATTAAGACATAAATAAGGATAAAAAAAGCAAGGTGGGCCCAAAAAAGTGTGAAAGTACAAGGGTATGCATTTTCATACACTACATAGAGAACACAAATGCAAATTTATCTAAATTTTGTCTAGGTTTTGGGGTTTGAGTATTTGATTTTAGCATTGTATACCAGTATTGTTACACATGAATGCAAGTAGTATAATTCTTGAACCTTTGTTCTCCAATTGTATACCTCATATGAATTATGAATTAAATGGATCAAAGATATTTCTATTTGTCTTCACGATGTTTCCATTGAATGTTTGTTTATTGTTAATGCTCTTGATCAAAGAACAAGTTAATTTTCTTTAATAGAAATGAAGATTTACGTGAGTGTATCCATGGATAACTAAGTAATATTGGTCTGGAATTTTGAGTTAGATGGTGTAATGCATCATTTGATAGCTCTATTGTGATAGGTGAAATGATGGTGTATGTTTTAATTGAATGTTTTACGACTCCATGCCCTGAGATAAAGCACTAGTCCTTAAGTTGTATCCATATTGTAATTCTTTGGTTGTTCACAGTAATAACATACAAATTATTTTAAATCTTTACTTTAATTTTAAATGTATGTCTCGAGTTAGGTTTCATAATATTATCATGTTATAGATTGGTAAATGTTGTAAGATCCGCCAGTTCTTTTACATATTTCATCTATTAAACAACATGATGGAGAATATATCTATTATTACAATGTTCAAGAGTAAATGGCACAAGAGAGCTTGGAAATACTATTAGGGATAACTCTCTTGGGTCTTGCAGAGCCCGAAGTGTTGAGGGAAAGTCTCAAAGACTTTCACCTATCAAGTTAGCCAATCCCTCTTAATTACTAACCATTGAATTTGGAAAATTCATAGGTAATTATGAGATCAACTTGGTTTATTATATATATATATATATATAGAAGCTCTAGTATTTTGAACAAATTGATTCCCTTAGAGAAAATTATTTTTTTAAGTAGAGCTTTAGGCTTGGTTATAGTTTCAAAGAGTTTTTTGTACATATTTCTTTTGACCATACGGTATAGTGGTAGCTTTCATTATTTATGTAATTTCAATTGGCTTCTATTATTTTTCTTTTTTATTATCTTCCTTGTTTGTTTCTATTGTGTGCTTTGTACACACCCATTTACTAGTTGTTCAATCAACCCATTATGATGTTGCATCAATCTAATATCAAAGCTTAGTATTTTGAGTCATAGATGTGAGCTCACAAGAGTTACATTAATGAAGCACTGTCTGAAGTGTTGTCATATTGCAAATAAACCAAGGAAGATAGTTCAAAGGACAAATAAAAGTGGTGTAAGGAACTAGCTAGTGGCTCACTTTGTAGACCTACTTGATGTATTAGGAGCCATTTAACCTAGATTCAAGGTCATTAAGATTGCATATAGTTTAAATTTCTTATGGTTATGGAGAACATCAACAATGATGAAGGAGTTTGTGATAAATAGGGATGTGCCTTTAATATATATGTGATATTGAGGAGGGCATCGGAATGGAGGAAATATTTGGTAATTCCTTGTTGAAGGCGAGAGGCAAGTTTAGAATTGATCTCCCTTGCTATAAAAGAAACTTAAATACAGAGGAGTTAATTGATTGGATCATTGAGTTATAGAGATACTTAACATTTGGAGATATCGACGACCCAAAGAGAGGTAAGCATGTTTCCATGAAGTTGAAAAGACATGCTACCTTGAGGTAGGACTCAATCTAGAAATTTCATGTGTAGGAAGAGAAACAAAAATATCATATACACCCTTATGCACCCTTCACACACTGCACATGTGAAAAGGTGAGTTTATAGAATGAGAATTATTGCCAAATTTTTATTGCTCTTAAATAAGAAAGTGAAAAAGGAGCCTATGCTTGAACTTATAAACTTTGTAAAGGTGTTCCAAATCAACTTCAGTGTTAGTAAAATAATAATCAACGTTGTATTGAACCAAGACAATAATCTAATTGAGTATTTCAGTGACAACTTAAATGAGGCTATGAAATGATATTCTATTTACAACTAGGAATTGTATACCATATTGCAAGCTTTGTATATGTGGAGGCATTTCTTGTCAAAGGAGTTTTGTGTTAAATATCGATAATCAAGCAAATATCAACAAAAGGTACACAAGACAAATACAATATCTATACGTTACTCTTTTATGTTGAACTATTATATTAGTATGACCAACGAATTTCTAGATGCCTTAAGCAAGAGGTGGTCATTATTATGTAAAATTATAGTTAAACTAGTGATAATGGAGGTGATGAAGGATTTGTATGAATTTATATTTTGTAGATACATGGCATACATGTATAGTTATTGTTGGCTATTTTTAATGAACCAAACTTAATCTCATCAATGATCTATGAATTTTCCAAATTCAATGGTCAGTAAATTCGAGGATTGGCCACGAACAAGCGAAAGTTTGCTAGGATTTCCCTCTACACTTTGGGCTTTACAAAACTCGAGAGGGTAATCCCTACAATGTATCTTTAGATACTCTTGTGCCAATTATCATATACATTATAAATTAACAAATAGATTCTCCTTTAATTGCTTAACAGATGAAATACCTCAAAGATCTAGCTAATCTTCATGGTAATATCATAATTTAAGCATGATAAAATGTTATAATTCAGTTTTACATATGTTCACATTGAAATCGAAGGTTAAAATTGATTTGAATGTAGATGTTATGAAAGATCTAGGAAATTGTAACATAAAATGACTAGTGCCTTATCCTAGGGTAGAGAACTCTAAATCATATAATTGAGAACATACAACAACATTACTCTTGTCATGACAAAGCTTATCAATGATGCCTTGCACCATTAATACTAGAATCTAAATCAAAAATACTTGGTTATCCATGCATACATTCACATAAACCTTCACTCATGTTAATGCAAATTTAACTCATTCTTTGAACAAGTGTAATAGCAATGAAAAAAATTCAAGGAAAGATAAGAAGACGAATAGAAGTAATCTTTTATTGCTTTATACTCAAAATCTATGCAAATTATACAATGGAGAACGTTGGCCTCAAATAGCTTGTCATTTATATTCCAAAATATCACAGTACTATTATCATATTCACCATTACAGGACTCAAAAAACTCTTATTACCTAGAGCAAACTCAATTCTCTATTATCTAAAACTGGTTACAAAACTTCTCTAAGATCAATCTGCTAGCAACCCCGTACAATTGGCCTTGAATTCCCTTTTATAAGAACAAGGGAGTAAAACAAGCTTTGGGCCAGATTGTACACATGTCATGTTTTCATTTGACAATTACTTTTACATTCAAAGGCGGTTATATTTTTCAAAATATGAGGGAGAAGTTCACATAAGACAAAAACCATTTCTCATTTGTTGATGAAGATTCTCCTGCCTTCCAAAAGGCTCTTCATTTGGTGCAAATTATTTCTTCAACGCGCAATGCATTTGTTCCACTTGCTCCAAAACTTAAGGATGAAAAAGAATAAAATAGAGAAAGCAGAAAATACCAAAGCAACTACCACGTCTACATTCCAGGTCATCACATTTGAACTTGAGAGAGTATAATATATGAACATTGATATATCTAAGGCCTAATCTATACTAGTTCCAGGCCATGTATTATACTTCTCTTGTTGAAACCTCTATTATTATAGACACATAATCAAAATTCCAATCACCATTTCATCATCGTAACAACCTATAATTCCAAGATGTCAAATATTTGGACTTCCATAACTCAAATTCTTCCTTAGTAGGCCAATCAAACCCCATAATCTTATCTGCCTTTCTTTCTTGTATGGGCTATATTTGACTACCACCTAATTTGCCTATTTATCAAACTCTTTGAGGACGATTCCTATGTGGGTTAACCTATCCATACTATTTTTCAACATGTCCACATCTACCCCATCACAGATTAGCTTGGCTTGAGTGGCTATTACTTTATTTGCTCAGTCCTTCAATTCTTGTAAAGATTTAACTTCACCATTTTCATCTAAGATATCTAGAAGTACACTAAAGCTCCACTCATCAAATTTCTTCACCAATTCCTTGATCTTTAATTCCAAAGGCTCAATCAACCCTTGAGAACCCATTATTTCATTCACAAACCTAAGGGTCAGGACAATGTTAGAAGTCTTATTAGCATCATGAGATGACCCAATGACCATATCTCTCAATATTTGTGCCTCGAGGATCCATCTATCCATTAATGGGATAGAAACCTCTTTATCCCTGTGGAAATTTCTTATTGCGTCGAACATCAAAGAATAGTTAGAATGAATGCTAATCAATCTCCAGTCAATCCCTTTATTTAGGTGCCCAAGCACCATAGTCACAATATTTAGATTGCTCACATGAAATAGCTCATCTTGTTGCTTACATCTCTCCTCATAACTCTTTAACTTTTCCATGAAATCCTCCATGGTGATCTCCTCTACTTGAGGTGCATCTAAAAAATCTTGAGCTGATTGTGCAATTGGAACATCCTAAATATTAGGAGGTAGATCCTCAGCCTAGATTGGAGGTGGTGAAAGAACTGGAGAAGGGGGAGGTAAAATTATGCATGAGATGAGCCTGGCTACATAGACTAAAATTTCTACTTCCATAAGAGCATTTGTGTTTGCATTTATGCAATATTTTGCTAGCTCACATTATATTCTGCCACTATATCATTGTATTGAGTTCTGAATTTATGCCTCTTTAGTTAGGGATTCAACTATGGCGTTATTAAATTGAGCTACATTGACATTCATTGTAGTTGCTTCAAGGGCTGACGTGTTTGATACTCTTTTGATCATCAACCCTCCCATGACTTCTGGAGTTGGTTATGCAACCTTAGGCTTCTTGGTGCTTGGGGCCAAGGCCCAAATGGAAAGTGTGTCCCACTGGGAGCTAAAAGTTGATCCCTGCAAGGCCAACGTGACCTCCTCTTCGCTATTGAAAATGAGGGCATCATGTCTTCTGATAGTATCAAATGCAATAGCAAATGACAAATCCCATTCTAGTAGTAACAACACTCCACTCTTTTGGACTAGTTCTCTACCTTCCTTTGTAGTGATATTCAAGTATTTAGTCCTCATTTCCTCACGAACCTCATCCTCAATAACTGTTTGTGGCTTTTCAAGGATTTCACTTGCGTTCTTTTGTACATTCATCACATACTCATCTTTCACAACCCTCCACACAAATTTTTGGAATGCTCTTGTTTTAACGAATGCATCATCATCCATGAAACTTTCACAAGCTTTAGCCCTCACATCTTCTGAGCTGTTAATCCCACTCAAATTTTCTTTGCTCAACCTAAGGCTCAAAGTTTGTGGCACTAAATTTCTTTGAGGGGATGGAATAACTTGACTTATTTCATCTTCAGTAACAATAATTTCATCATCTAAATTGTCTGCAGGATAGTCAACAAGGCCGGTTGTCCCAACCCTTTACCTTTTCATTGGTGGCTCCTATAATGTCCCCACTCTAGTCAGTTTTAGTGACAGATGGGTTAGCCTATTACTTGGACCCTTGTGGGCTAGAATGTTTGGGTAGGGGGTCTTAGTGGTAGATAATGGTGGATATTTTCATTTCCACCCCTTCAGTTTAGTATTGGGCTTAGTGTAGGCCTTTGCAATTCAGTGTTTGCTAGCTTTTGACAACACGTCAAAACACTGAGAATTGAGGGAGATATTAATATTTTAGTGGTTGAGTTATTTAATTGAATTATGGAGATATTATAAAGTTATAATTTGACTTTATAATAATTAAAAGCTAATTAAAATATTATAAAGTGATGACTTGAATGTTATAAAGTGGTAAATCAAATCACTTAAGTCATGAAAGGTACGCCCAAATTGATCAAGTGAAATTAAAAGACTATTGAAGTGACTTAAATACATTTAAATGTATTTAAATGGAAAAAGGTCGTGACTTCTTGGGAATTGTGCCTTTTGGGGATATAAGGGAAAAAAAAGGCAAGTCGACCTCATTCAACTATGATTATTTGACATTGCTTCTTTTTTGACTTCTTTGTGCATTTGTCTAAGATAAGGGTTACAGTGATTTTCTACCATTGGAGAGCAAGAATTCATCAGTGATTTACAATCTTGAAGCTGTGAAATACCAACTTAATGATTGCTATAGTGAGGGCTTCAATTCAGGAGTCTATTTGAGCTTCACTAGAGATTTTATGTTCAATATTTTATCAATTTTCAATAAAGGAAAGGGCTTGATCATCTGGGACACCATCTTTCCTCATCAATCTACATCAATAAAGAGGTTGTACCATTTCTTTAAAGGGTCGTACATTCTTCCTTGGGAGGTGTATTTCTCCAACTGGGGCATTTGATCTAGAGGCTAAAACACCTTCTGTTTGGGTTTCTTGTGGTTTGTATCTTGGACGCCTTGATCCCTTAAGGCCTTTGATCCAGTTTCTACGTGGGAGAAACCATAATCTGGAGGTGGGCATTTTTTTTCACCAGATTCAACATTTCTTGCCTAGCATGCACAAATATCCTTTATTTAAATAATTTGAGGAATTCTGGGTACATCCATTGTATGCAATTTACATGTATCAATTTATAGATCCACAATTTTTAGTTGCTCTTAATTTTCTTGTATTTCAGTTTTATCTTCATTTTATGCTTGGATCACTTCTATTTTGTTTGCTTAAAATTCATCAAAACTACTGAAAAACATAAAATAAGGTAGTATAGCATCAGTAGGTTGAGTTGGAACTAGTTGGATTCTTCACAGTGGTATCAAAGCTCTAATCTTGCCATCCTGGAGGGTTAGAATCACATATGCGGCCTCATCAGGTTGGATATAATAGGTATTACTCACATAAGAGACCTGGAATTCAGAGAAAATCGTTTGAGGAGACACCATTATACCAATAGTTATAAGAGATACCATTTGAAATCATGGGAGTTAGGGAAGAGGTTGATCCACCTAGAAACCATGGTAACAATGAAGACAAAGAAGCCAAAGATATTCTAAGGGGCCTTGTAGCTGGATAGGAACAGGTAGCAAATGTATTGTAACAACTTTCTATAGCAATTCAATAGACGACTATTCCTAGGAGATTGAATTAGAATCAGGAAGAGGAGGGTAGTATTGATGTAGCCCCATGAATGAGAGTGACTCCAGCATGCACCTATGACAAGCCTATACGCCCTACCTTTGTGAGGAATGAGATTGAAGAGGGAAACATGGATGAGGAGGAAGGTGACATGATCTTTGGAGATAATGTTATGACACTACATGATGAGTGGGATGCTTTACCATAAAGAGTTAAGGATCACCTTAACTTTGGCAGGTTTATGACCCAGAAAAGAGAACACAACAGGAATACGATTGATAGGAGACCAAGAAACAAAAACAATGATCTTAGACATACAACCAAGAAACTCACACTCTCTACTTTTGATGGCAGTGGCAAGTTACCGCTGGAGCTTGGGTTAGCAGAGTTAGACACATTCTTGACCCTACGTCCAATGGTAGAAAAGGTGCCATTAAGTTCTCAACTTTAAATTTGGATGGGGTAGCCCATGACTGGTGGCACCACAGGATGGTTACCTTGTAACATGACCGTATTACTACATATTAGTAGTTCACTAACAAATTAGTTGAGTGTTTTGGCAAATGGGATCCAGAGTTATACTTTAGAGATCTATCTCAGTTGAAATAAATGGGTAGTTTGGAATCATACATTGGTGAGTTTCAAAAACTCTCAGTCATGGTTATAGGTATTTTTGAGAAGAGGCTGGTCATTCTATTTGTAGAGGGTCTTTATGATCCAATGAAAGGTTGGATCAAGGCTGTTGACCCCCCTACCTTGTAAGAGGCTATAAGGAAATCTCGTAGCATGGAACTTACAAATGCACGTAGTAAGTTCGAATCAAAACCATCTTCATCCTATAATAACAACAAATTAGATCCAAAGAAATCAGACAATGTTGATCAAAAGAAAAAAATTGTAGCACGTTTGGATAGGGAAACAATCAATGATTTGTGTAGGAGGAAGTTGTGTTTTCATTGCAAGGGTCCTTATGATCTAAACCGTGATTTTCCTCTTAAGCCTAAAGGTCAAAATAGGCATATGGAGTGATTTTATGAGGGAGAAAAGATGACTGATTTATCAGACCAACAAGTTGATCAAGAGGATTCAGGGACTAAAAATTCAAAAATAGAAGTTGAGATTGAAGGAGAAATGGAGCTATAGGAAGCTCATATGTCTAGCATGCAAAGGGAAGGCTCCTTTAGGTTGCGTGGACTCTTGGCAGGTCAAAGAGTCATATCTTTGCTTGAAACAGGTGCAACTCATAACTTCATTGATTCATGATTAGTGGAGAAATGTGGAATTCAAACTCAAGAGTTTGAAGGGATAAGGGTAAAAGTTGTTCATGGTTACACTCTCAAATGTGAGAGAATGATTCCAGATCTCCCTATGAAACTCAATAACTATGAGTTTAAAGCATATTTTTATGTAGTTAATATGGGAAGCATTGATGTAGTCCTTGGCATGAAGTGGCTTCATGCAATCGAAGAATTTACACTCAACCTTAGAGACATGGAAATGAAATTCAAGGTTGATGGGACTAATCATGTACTAAAATCCATTAAGGACAACAACTTGAAGGTAATCACTCTTAGAAGAATGGAGATGCTTATTAAACATGACATGGTAGAGTGGGTAGCAAAGTGTAAGATGATGCCTTCATATGAGGAGCAACACTAAACACCCTATCATCTAGATGTTCAGGAGCTCAGAGTGAAGCACACAAAGGTATTCAATGACATACCTCATGGTAGACCTCCTAATAGAGGTATAGAGCACATCATTGAGTTGGAGGAGGGAACCAAGCTCATCATGATTAGACCTTACCGACACCCAAAGCGTTTGAAGGATGAGATTGAGAAAACCATCAAAGACTTTCTTGCTATGGGACACATAAGGCCGAGTAAGTCTCCTTTCGCTTCATTAGTTGTTTTGGTGAAGAAGAAAGATAGTACACTCAGGATGTGCATTGATTACCGAATGTTGAACAAAAATACAATAAAGAATAGGTATCCCATTCCTCGCATTGACGAGTTGATAGATGAGCTACATGGTGCTTGTTACTTCTCTAAGATTGACTTGAGGACAGGGTATCACCATATCAAAGTCAGAGAACAAGATGTAGAGAAGATTCCTTTTCGTTGTCATTGTGGACACTATGATTTTTTTGTTATGCCCTTTGGATTAACCAACACACCAGCTACTTTTCAGTCCACTATGAATAGGGTCTTCCACTCTTGGTTGAGGTGATATGTTCTAGTATTTTTTGACGATATTTTGGTTTACAATAGATCTTGGGAGGAGCACATGGTTCACCTGGATACAGTTTTGGGCATACTTGACAGGGAGTCCTTGTACGCCAAAGAGTCCAAGTGTGCGTTGGGCATGACAGAGCTTCTTTATTTGGGTCACATCATCAACGAAGATGGAGTTTGCATGGATCCTGATAAGGTTCATGCCATTATTGATTGGCCTACTCCTAAGACTTTGACACAACTAAGGGGATTTATGGGGTTATGCGCCTTCTATCATTGGTTTGTCAATGGATTCTCATGGCATGCTACACCACTTACAAATTTGACTAAGAAGGGAGCATTTGTTTGGACACCTTAGGCACATGAGTGTTTCGAGAAGTTCAAACACTTGATGAATACATGCCCAGTTCTAGCTTTGCCATATTTCACTAAACCTTTTGAGCTTCATTGTGATGCTTGTGGCGAGGGTATTGGTGTCGTGATTATGTAGGATCATCATTTGATAGCTTTCGAGAGCAGGAAGCTAAGGGGTCTTGAGAGGAGTTACAATATATATGACAAGGAGATGTTTGCCATCATGCATGCAATGGCCAAGCTCAGGCGATACCTAGTTGGTAGTAAGTTTTGTGTCAAAATTGATCATAACAACTTGAAACATTTCCTTGGACAACGAGATCTAAATGAACGTCAACAGAAATGGGTCAGTAAGTTACAGTTTTATGATTTTGACATCTCTTATGTCAAAGGGATTCAAAACGTTGTTGTTGACACTTTATCTCACCGTCCCCATTTGAGCTCCATGGTAGAGGTTGCAAAGGATTGGAGTCACTTAATCATAGCAAAGTATGCCAAGAATCCATGGGCTTCTAGCATTATTGATGGGACAATACATGACAACAGGTACTCTCTTGTGAATGACCTCATCATTTAAAAAGAGAGAATATTCTTAGTCCCAGGTTCAGATGTGAGGAACAAGGTGTGGAGGGCTTTCCACAATTCACCTATGGTTGTTCATTCTGGATACTTTAAGACCTACAAGTAGGTATGAGAGAGAGATTCACTTGGAAGGGTCTCAAATCTAATGTTCTTCATTATGTTAGGGAGTGCTCTGTTTGTGAGTAGAACAAACAAGAGCATACTTAGCTTGTTGGGTTTCTTCAGCCGCTTCCTATTCCTAAGAGGAAGTGGGAATGCTTGTCTATGGAATTTATTATGGGATTTTTGAAAGCTTAGGCGAGAGACAACATTTATGTGGTAGTAGATTGGTTGACTAAGTATGAACATTTCTTCTCGGTCACCGCTACCTATTTAGCTATATGGGTAGCGAATCTATTCTTTCATGAGGTATTTAGATTGCATGGGTTACCTCAGAGTATTGTTAATGACAAAGATAGTAGATTCATAGGTAACTTATGGCAGGAGTTATTCTGGCTATGCAAGATAGAGCTTACTTCGAGCACTAGCTACCCCCCATAAACTCATGGGCAGACAAAGATTGTCAACAAATGGGTGGAGGGATACCTATGAAACTACATTTATGGGTAGTAGAAGGATTAGATGAAGTGGTTGCATCTTTGTGAGTACTGCTATAATTCCACTCACCACATGACTATCTAGATGACACCTTTCAAAGCATTGTATGGCTATGATGCTCCTAGTTTCCTCAATTTATTGTTGAGTGATTGCAGAGTACCGAGTGCTAGGGATTTGTTATAGGAGAACCAAGGTATCATGAGAGCCCTTTGTGAAAACATTCAAAAGGCTCAAAATCAACAAAAGCAATATGCTGATCAGAGGAGGGTTGAGCAATAATTTGAGATCAGAGTGTAGAAATCTAAATTTGACCACTTCCATATGGTCAAAGACGTCTCCTTAACCATCCTTTTGCTTGTCTACTTCATCCTTTTTGACAGTATTAATTAAATCATTCATTTAATTAATATTTTGTGTCCTCCATAAGGTTTCCAAATTATTTAATTTAATAAATACTTTTTCCTTCTTTCCTCTCTAAATTAAATAAATATGACACTTTATTTAATTTAGTCATATTATCTCTTGGAATTGTAAATTTATTTTTAAATTCCTCACTTTCTCTCTCATTGTCACATCCTCCAACTTTTGAAATTTGGTCTCTAATCCCTCTTAAAAATCTAACCCTCTTTCTTAACCATAATTAATTTATGATTAAGATGTGCACACCACTAATCATCATTAGGGTCCCATCCTCCATAATTTCCCACTTGCCTTTAATCTGTTATTAACTTGTCCAATCAAGTACTTGCACAACCTTAATCACTTAATTAGGTCATCCTAATCCCCATATAATTTATGGAATGTGTCCTAAGTCAACCTTTTTAAAGGATTTCTCATTTTGAAGAAGGCACTCCATTCCCCATGTGAATTTTTAATTCACATTTAATTCCCCTATGCATTCCTTGGAATTTAAAATTAATTTTCTCATCCCCATGTGGATATTTGAGGAAATTTTAATTCCTCACATGTTCTTTCACCCACATGGAGACAAAAACCTCCTTTATGAGAGCTTGCCCAATCCCAAGGAACTATATACTACCTCCATATCATGTACTCTCCTTCCAACTCATGTACACATCATCCTTTTCAAGCCACTTCACATGCCACATGTCAAGATGTGAGGGCTTGTGAGTTCTCAACTCACCTTAGCCCTACATCTTGATCTTGGTGGCTTAATCTCAACTATCCATTTACCTAGAGAATTCCAATTTCTCTATAAATACCCCCTCTTTTCTCTCATTTTAGGGAGATCATTCATGCTAGTGAAACTTTTGCAAATTCTTTCTTTGAGCCATACTTATTCAAATTTTCATACTTGCATCCATTTTCACTCATCTTTCCATCCTCATCTCATCTCATAACTTGCATCTCTTGCCATCCAAGGAGCATACAACATCAAAGACCGAAGGGCCAACCAAAGGACAACTCAACAAGGTGAAATCTTTCATTTTGCTTAGTTTAGTTAATCTTTAGGACAATCTTGAGGTGTAGGGTGTTTTTAGTTGTTATTTGCACTCTTTTTGTTTGTTGCTCATTTCCTAGCAAGTATTTTCACCCTATCACATTTCTGGCACACTCGGTGGGACCCACAAATGGGTCTCTTTCTTTCAGTTTGTTGTTTTTTGAATTTTTGTAGGTGTAGGTTACAGAAGGGGCAAACCTGACCTACGGACATGTGGACCTACCCTCCCCAGCCTCAGAAACTGACTTTTTGCAATTTTTTCATAGAGGGGGACCTGACCTGTAGACAGGCAAACTTTCCCTCTGGATAGGTGAACCTTCTGTAGATAGGAGAACTTTCCCTGCAGACAGGCGAAATTTCCCTGTAGATAGGCGAACTTGTCCTCCAGACAGTCAAATATGCCATAGACAACTTTTTTTAGAAGGTAAAATTTTAGTTTTTAGCACTCCTTTTGACTATTTTAAGGGTTTTTAACCCCCTAACTTAGGCACATAGTTTAACTAGGGGTGTCAATTAACCTTATTTGTGGTGCTTTTTGGTAAGCTATTTGACGTATCCAATCCCCTTGTGCCATTTGGAGATCCTGGGTGATGAGAAATCGTAGCTTACTAAGTCCTTTGAGTCATCCTCTTTTACTTTTCTTAGCGGGACCTGTTCGGGGATTTCATCACCCCAAGGGATGATTCCAACCACACGTACCAACGAGGTATATAATGGAGGGAGAGAAAAAGTTGTACCTCAATCCAACCACGTTGTAATTGGTGAAGCGTCAGGATGATGTGAAGAGTTGGTCCGAGCCTTTAGTATCTCACTAAGGTTTTTGACTCACGCTTGTAACAGGTTGGCGTTCATGGTTTGGGCCTCACGTATCAGGTGCATATCAAGGACTCCCTAGCAACCATGTTCATCCTAGAATAGAAGACTTTGTCGGCCATACCCTCTCTACTAGACTTAGGTTTGTGTTGTTTGAATTGTCTTCTTTGTGTGAAACCAGTGATTGTCTAATTAATTGACTCAACCATATCCTTTTCATTGATGATTGTTATGTTTTGAGTCCTTTTCCTTAGTTGTCCTTTCAAAAGTCAAGTTTAAACTTGTCCAGGGGGCAAACTTCACCTTTGAACAGGAAAACCTGACCCACCCAGGGGCAAACTTGACCTTTTCCAGCCTTTTCCAGCCTCTTTCAACCAATTTTGACCAACTTTAGCTCCATAGGTGAACTTGACCTCTAGACAAGAAAACTTGCCCTCTGGATAGGCGAACTTGATATCTAGACAGACGAACTTTCCCTTTAGATAGGAAAACTTTCCCTCTAGATAGGAAAAATTTCCCTCTAGACAGATGAACTTTCCCTCTAGTCAGGCGAAATTTCCCTCTGGTTAGGAAAACTTGCCCTCTAGATAGGAAAACTTTCCCTTTGGACAGACGAACTTTCCCTCTGGATAGGTGAACTTGACCTCTAGACAGGCGAACTCAACTTTTTCATCCGTTTCGTCATTCAAGACCCTCGTTTCACCATTTCGATCACTCGTCTCCCCGTTTCGAAAGTCCGAGAGTCCATTCTCCATCATAAACGTTCATCCTCTCAGTTCAAGCATCCATTTGCCCATTCAGAGTCCTCATTTTCCCATTTCAAACCCATGTTCTGGTCATCATTTTCCCATTTCAGATCACTGGTATTTCGTTAAACTTCATTAAAGAAATTGTCCAAATCAACCTAGGTGTTTGTCTCTAATTGTCATCCATCAAAATTGACTTAGGGTAGTCATCCATCCTGAGTCAGTCATCCTTGTCAGCCCAATCAATCCACTTCAATCTCAAGTTGGATTCAGTGCTGTTATCATACATCCACCCTTTTGTCGATTAATCAACACCTAGCGTTACCAAGGATCACTCTTGAACTCAATTTTGGATTCTGGTCATTATCATTCATCCTAATCGATCATCAATCCAAATCAAATCATCATATCATCCAATCCAGGTTGGTCGATTGTCTACCAATCAACTCAATCCGATCTCATCAAATAAATCCATTTCGGATCAATCATCCAAATGGAGCCCATTGAGCCATATCCTTGTCGGCTAATCCATTGGGTCAATCCTTTCGTCATCATCTTAGCATCTTAATATGTCCTATCATCTTACATGCTCGTTCAGACCCGGTCACAAACAAGGAAAATGGTCAAACAACAATCCCAACCAAACATCCCTCAAGATCCAAACAACGTAGCTAATGCCTCAGAAGACCCCCATAATGGTGCAAACATCCCTCAGGATCCGCACAATGGTACAACATCACAATCCAATATTGATGGTCAAAACAAATCACCACCCGATGATGAGAACATGGTCAACCAACCTGAACTTACATTTGAGGAACACTTTAGTAACCCTACTAATGTGCAAATGATTGACCGCCTGCTCGAAAGATATGGGGAAGAAATCTTGGCGCATCTCATTGAAAAAGGTGTCAAACTTCCACCGGGTGTTGACTTATCCAAATACAACGGTTCCACATCTAATGTACCCCAAGGTTCACAAAACACACCAGGGAGTTCATACGCCCCCAATGTTCCTCTAGTAGAAGGTTGGCATCAACCTGAATTTGGCAACCCCGTTCTGTATCCCATTAGCAATCCCCCACATCCCACAATCTTAGTCATGGGGGATCCTCAAACAACTAATCCTAACGATCCTTTTGCCTTTGGTATGCCACAAAACATTTTGCAACAACCGCCATTAATGCTAATGACACCACCCCTTTCCAGTCTACCTCCTGTCAGCACTAGGGGCGGCCCTTTTACTGCATTACCTCCACCGGTTGGGGCCATAAACCTACCATCACCTTCGTACGCATCTCCATAGCCTTCCTAATCTAACCTACCACCTCCATTATTTCCACAAGGTACATCCCAACCAAGCACTCCCTTTGGTACCCAACAACGTCCTTTGGTAAACACCCCTATGTTATCTCAGCCGCCCCAACAACAACAACCTCTATATAACCCATTGATTTCTTCACAACAACCACCATACCAGTCGTAAAGCAATCTTTCCCGACCTCCCACTCAAACCATATCTCTGTTCCTTGCATCCATCCTACGTTTGCAAGCTCAAACACAATACAACATCCCGTCTCGACCCCTGCAACATCTCACATCACATCGACAACCACCCCAGCATTATTATTACCATAACCAACAATAGTCCCAACAAAAACCACCTTATGCGACCTCCCAACAGTCATAACAATACCCTTAGTATTAGTAGGTCAATCTGCAACATCACATCCAAGCTTCTCAATAGCCTACCTCACATTTTTATCAAAAAAATCCGTACTATAGCTCACAACAACAATCCCCGTACCAACAAAATCCTTCAGCTTACCAACAAGGGATGTCATTATCCTACCAAAATCCATGCCTCAACATTCTGATGCTCTCTTAGCAGGATCCTTAATTGTCCTACCATCCATATGCATCCAACCCACCACCAGTCAACTCATATCTATTAGAAATCAAAGCCGCTCTGAAAGATCTTCAAGCTGGGACTGGCAAACAATCATTCAAGTTCGAAGACATATGCCTGTATTCATTTGATCCCTCCATCTCATTGATCCCCTTCCCTAAACATTTTGAAATACCAAAATTTGACATATACAGGGGGAACAAAGATCTTAAGGCCCACTTGCAAGAGTTTTACTCCTAGTGTCAAGAGGTTATGCACAACAACAACAACTATCTCTTGTGCCTGTTCCCACGAAGCCTGACAGGAAATGCCCTAGAGTGGTTCATGAGCCTCGAATGAGGGTCCATAAAATATTTTGAGGACCTGTCCGAAAAAATTGTTTCTTACTTCTCCTTCAATTTGGAGGACACTAACACCTTAGATCTCCTCAAAGAGAAACAATGTGATGGGGAAACCTTTGCTAGCTACCTTCAAAAGTGGTGTGCGCTAGCAAGCCGAATGAAAACCCCTCTAAAAGAGAAGGACATGGTCACCCTCTTCGTGGAGAACTCTCATCCCGACATGGCTCATAATTTTAGGTTACACTATGTCACCACTTTCACAGAGATAGTGGAAAAGGTACCCATCCTTGAATGTGCCCTTGTTGCCAAAGGGCACATCAAGATACACAACCATGACAAAGAAAGGCCATTCGGTGACAAGCCACGTTTTTGGAACAAGAACAAGAACATAGTGAACGGCGATGTCACTGATACTAAACACATCCAAGTGGCTAATACATCCCAGAGACAACAACCATCCGTACCTAATGCCATAACGGTACCACAGGGGGCACCTCGTACTCCTCAACAGCCAAACCATAATAGTCAAGGGAAAGCTAAACGCCAGTATGCTTAATTAGGAGAACCCTTGAGTGTTGCCTTCACTAAGTTGTTATAGGTCAACTATCTAATCACCTATCCTGTCACCAAACCACTTGACGAATCCAAACCTAAACCTGCATGGTTTAGGGAAAATGAATATTGTGAGTTCCATAAAATCAAAGGACACACTTTGAATGAGTGTCAAGGTCTCAAAAACTATATCCAAGATCTTATCGATCAAGGAGATATCAAAGTCGACACCAGTCAAGCTTCGTCATCTAATGCTTAGTTGCAGACATACCAAAACACCTTCCCAAACCATAATCAAGGCATGAGAACCTCCAACAACAATCCCCAAGACAACAACACAAATAACATAAGCTATAAGAATGTACCCCTCAATTACGATGGTATTATCCATTACATAGAGCAGGTAGAACCCCGTGTATCTATGATACATGTTAAAGCCAAAGACCCTCAATGTGTTGTTACTATCCGACGAGCCCGCATCATTGTCCCTGTGGCCTCCACATCTGCTCAATCAACTCCCGTAAACTCTAAGTACAACATTCTAGATCACTTAGGGAAGACCCCTACTTAAATCTCAATCTTGGATCTGCTTAAGTCTTCTCCTGTACATCAAGAAATCCTCAACAGAGCTTTACAGGAAACCCATGTGCCTAATGACATTGATCCCACATGGTTTCAAGCTTTGGTAGGACACCTGACTTTATCTTACCAGCTACACTTCAACCATAATGACATGCCAAATATTGATTCCAACCATAACCGTCCCTTGCATATCAAAGTTCTGGTCGCCCATCATAAAATAAAAAGGGTCTTGGTAGATAATGGTTCTGCCCTCAACCTATGTACTCTAAAATTTATAAAATAGGTGGGGTATACTCAAGCAGATTTAAGTAATCAAATCATCATGATCAAGGCTTATGATAATGCATAAAGGAATTCAGAGGGAATTATCAGTCTTCCTATCCAGGTGGGACCTGTCGTTCAGTACACTACCTATCATGTCCTTGATCTGGACTTACCATATAATCTCCTCCTTGGCCACCCATGGCTCCATGCTATGCAAGCTTCCCCTCCACATACCATCAATGCCTAAAATTCTTAGTTAATGGACAAGAGATCACCATTTATGCTGACCCCCAACCATTTGAATACTGCCATGCTTTAGAACCATCATTTCCACATTTACATTATTGTCCTGGGGTTGAAATGGGGGAATCTCAGTCATCATCTGCTAATCCACCCTCCACCACAACAACCACTCCATCTTCCATCACCAATCCTACAGTCACAAAAGTCTAGATTATTGATAAGGGGTGTGGTGAATACGAAATGCATACTGCTCTTAATGTAGCAACCATGCCACCGTCACCACATGAGTATGGTCAAACTTCACATGCTACTCCAAAGGAAGACAAGACTATCACTTTCAGTGTTAAAAACACCCCTACTACCACTTTTAGGTCCCATAGTATCAAGATAGATGCACCAAAAGAGGATATAAGTCAATGGGTATATCTAGAAGAACCCTAACCAGATCCTCCTCTAAAGGAATACTTTTAGGAAGCATATCCTTGGTCAGCTAAGTTTGCAGAAAAGTATAACTACCAAGGTAGGGGCCTAGGTAAAGAAGAACAGGGGCGGTTGCAACCTATTGATACATCAAAGCTGCTGAAGAACGTAGGCATCAGATACGATAAAAAGAAAAAAGGTCCTACAACATTGTCTAATACTTCCAATAGTGTTGCCATGGATGATGGATCATTGGAAGACATACCCAAGGAGGAATCCATCATACGTGCATACGATGACATCGATCACACCTACCTATCATCCATGTTCGAATGCCTATCTGTTTGTACCACTAGCCTATCCCTTCATCATCTTGAGCTTATTGATTGGGACCTATGTGACAACACACCTATCAATATGTCTGTGGATACATATGTCAACCTTATGGGACCGGGGGAGGATGAACACTCCAGTCACAAAAATAAAAATAAGAAAAATAAAAAGTGGTCATCTAGTGAAAACCTCCCCGAGGCACTTCCTGACCTTGAAAAAGTAAAAATAAAGGACGCATCCGATGGCGAAAACCTCGAAGAGGTGCTAGAGGATGGAGATGTTAATCTTCCCCTTGTGGGAACTCAGTTATCTACATGGTCATCCATCCTAATTGAAGATACTCGAGAAGTTAATTTGGGTACTGCCAAAACTCCTAAGATCACATATGTGGCCAAATCACTCTTAGATCTAAAATATGTAGTTATTGTTCAGTTACTCCAAGAGGGTATTGTTAACTTTGCTTGGTCATATTCGGACATGACAGGCTTGGACCCTGCTTTAGTGGTTCATTGTCTAGATGTTTGCCCTGATGCCAAGCTTGTCAAATAGAAGCTCCGCAAGATGCATCCATAGGTAGCATTATTAGTCAAGAAGGAACTGGAGAAATTACTAGATGCAGGTTTTATCAGACCAATTGACTACTCTGATTGGATCTCCAATATAGTACCAGTTTCCAAACCAAATGGAGACATTCAGATTTGCACAGACTTTAGGGATCTTAACAAGGCTTTCCCAAAGGACGACTTCCCTTTGCCTAATATTGACATGTTGGTCGACCTCACTATAGGACATGAGATGTTATCCCTTATGGATGGTTTCTCTAGTTATAATCACATCTGAATTGCACCTGAGGACCAACACAAGACCACTTTCACAACACCTTGGGGTACTTTCTGTTACAATGTTATGCCCTTTGGTCTAAAAAATGCAAGTGCGACATATCAGAGGGAAATGACAGTCATCTTCCATGACCTCATCCATATCATCATGGAGGATTATGTCGACGACTTGTTAGGGAAATCCAGAACCCGAGCGGAGCATCCTACCGTCTTGAAGAAGACCTTTGAACAGTTGGAACATTACAAGTTACGACTAAATCCAAAAAAATGTGTCTTCAGTGTTATGTCGGGAAAATTGTTGGGTTTCATAGTCTCTCAAAGGGGTATTGAGGTTGATCCCACCAAGGTGAAAGCTATTATGGACATGCCACCCCTGCGCAATTTGAAGCAATTAAGAAGTCTTCAAGGGAAGATGCAATCCATCCATCAGTTCATAGCCCAACTTGCTAATAAGTGTCATCCATTCACCCATCTTCTGAAGAAAGACTCCACCTTCCAATGGAACCAACAATGTCAGACAGGTTTTGATAAGATCAAAGAATACTTGGCTCATCCACCGATCTTGATGCCACCTATTCTAGGGAAACCCCTCCTGCTTTATATCTCCGCCACTTCAGTCGTGCTAGGGGCATTGTTGGCACAACATGATGAATCATTGAAAGAGAGGGAAATCTACTACATTAGTCAGACACTGGTCGGATATGAATTAAACTACTCTCCCATGGAAAAATCCTCCCTCGTAGTAGTCTTCAACACATAGAAACTTTGATATTACATGCTCAACCATCTGGTCAAGTTAGTAGCAAGAATTGATCCACTGAAATATTTGTTATCCAGAACCACTCTAACTGGCTGCATGGCCAAGTGGGTCATGCTCCTAAGTGAATTTGACATAGAGTATGTGGAGCGAAAATCCATAAAGGGACAAGTCATAGCTGATCAGTTGGCTGAGGGACCATTAGTAGATGCTTACCCTCTGGTCACTGAATTTTCAAATGAAGAAGTTTACACAATTACAGAAGCACCAACTTGGACACTATATTTTTATGGCTCATATACTCATAATTGATCAGGCGCAGGAATTCTATTAGTTACCCCTCAAGGTGACTACATTCCAAAATCATTCAGGATAGTATTCCCGTGTACCAACAACATGGCAGAGTATAAAGCCCTCCTCACCGGCCTCCAAATTGCAAAGCAATGGCACATAACTCACTTGAAAGTCTTTGGTGATTCATTGTTAGTCATCAAGCAAGTTAATGATGAATTCCTAACAAAAGATGATAAGTTGTTGCCCTATAAACGCATGGTGGATGATTTCAAGAAATATTTCACCTTCATACAATTTGACCAAATTCCTAGGGTACAAAACAAAGTAGTTGATGCAATGACCACTATTGGCTCCCTGATTGACATGCCTGAAGATCAAACATAATGTGAGTTCCTTGTGGAACAACTTTTAATCCCAGCATATGATATTCTTGAGATTGACATGGTGTGCGATATCGTGGGTCCTACTTCCCCTTGGTACTAGGACATATATACCTATCTCCATGATAATATTCTACCCCTAAACCTCACACAAAACCAACAAAAATCCTTTATTCATCGCTCTTCCCGATACATTATCATCGGTGATACGCTTTATCATCGCATGTATGATGGAATCCTCCTTAGATATCTGAATGAGACTGAAGCCCATACTGCACTAATGAAAGTACATAGTGGTGTTTGTGGGGCTCATTCAAATGGTATGGATTTGGCCAAAAGGATTCTCCGAGCTGGATATTATTGGCCCACATTAGAGCATGATGCTTGTGAATTTGTGAAGAAATTCCTTCCCTGCCAACAAAATGCAAATTTGATTCATGCTCCAACACAGGACCTTCAATCCCTCCTAGCACCGTTGCCCTTCTCTCAATGGGGTTTTGACCTGATTGGCAAGATTTACCCACCATCTTTTGACAACCATACATTCATAATTACTGCCACTGAGTACTTCAACAAGTGGGTGGAAGCAATTCCACCCTCATAGATCACCAGTACTCAAATCTCAAAATTCATCCTTTACCATATTCTCGGCAGATATGGTATTCCATCCACTATCCTCTCTGATAATGGAAGACCTTTTAAAAACCAAGCCATGAAACACTTCTGTGACACTTTTCATATCCAACATCATTGGTCAACGCCTTATTACCCCTAGGGTAATGGTCAGGAAAAAGCAACCAACAAGAGCCTTATTCGCGTCCTTAAAAAGGTTGTCAATAACATTAGTTGAGATTGGTACCTCCATATTCATCCTGCCCTCTGGGCATATTGCACATCCATTCACACCCCTACAAGCACCACCCCCTATTCTTTAGTGTATGGCGTCGAAGCCATCTTGCCAATCGAAGTTGAGCTTCCATCACTAAGGATTTCCCTGAAGAACTTTATCAGTGAGGAGGATGCTCGTGTTGCATGGCTTGCACAACTGGAGTTACTTGATGAAAGAAGAATCAAAGCCTATGATCATCTGCAAGCATACCAAAACTGCCTCAGGCGTAACTATAATAAGAATGTTCATCCTCGATAGTTCCAGGTTGTTGATCTTATCCTTAAAGAGAACCAACGCACCCAGCATGATCGAGATGAGAAAGGAAAATTTGAAGCAAACTGGTTGGGGCCTTATATCATAGCCACTAAATATGGATATGGGGCATACAAACTAGCTAATCTTGAAGGATATCCCCTCGAAGAACCCATCAATATCATGCATCTAAAGAGGTTCTACACCTAAGTCTGCTTGGTAACCCCACCTAATCAAAAATAAAAAAAATCAAAAAAAAAATCAAAAAATCAAAAAATCAAAAAAATCCAAAAGATCCAAAAATAGTAAAGAGAAATAAATTCGTCCTATGGTCAAAACAGCTTTTTGGTGGTGCCTTGGATAAGTACGTGTGGTGAAAACCTAGTAACAGGCATCATCTGTAGAGGGCTTAATCATTATCTACTTGGCATCCTAGTTATTTTATGCTTTCATTTGCACTATCATCCTCACCCATCCCATCCTTGGATGCTTGGTATATTTTGATTGAGCATTGGATGATCCATCTAGGTTATCCCTCATCCTGAGCTTTTTAGTATCCCACTCTGAGCTTATGTCATTCATCTGATCGTCGGTCAGTTTATTTCTTCATATAGCCCCCCAATTGTGTCGGTCTCCATCTAGATCTCATCTTGTCGTGTCCTTAGTCGAACTATGTTTCCCCTGCGCTGTCACGTAGGCAAGGTTGATCATTTGATCTGCCCCTAGGGTATTCTGACCATCCTGTGTTGGTCGTCCATCATTTTCCTTCACCATCCTCTTTTCGCTTTATCCATGGTCTTTTTATGAACTACGAGGGCTATGCGCTTTCACGTAGGCAAGGCTAATCTCTAATCGACCCCCGAGCCCCTAGGTCTATAGGGTGTGTCAATCTGTGTACTTATTTGGCTCATTCTTCACAAACAAAATCCCCTAGTGTCAAGACATCTGGCTAATGGAAGACATCTTGCGCCAACTGGATCATTCTAGTTTAGTATCCATCATCAGTCTCAATAGTATGCATCCTTCCTAGTAGACCACATCAATCCCATCCATCCCCTTGATCCTATGGAAAATGACGTTTTGAAATTGATTGTGATCTTTTAATGCTTTTGGACTCTGTTTATCATTTGTGCTCACTATCAACACTTGTCATGGTCGCCTTGATCCATCATATCATGGTGCACTTTGACTCATCAACATAGGGGCGTATCTTGATCTTTTATTTGTTGTTGTCTTCTCGGTTGTCCCACGCAGTACCCACCAAGATCCTTGAGGTCTTGTGTTATGCTGGGGAATCCTTGTGTGTTTGTGGTTATCCCAATACTTGGCCCGACCAAGGTCATTGTGACCTTGGGGTGTCGGGATAGCCTTTTTTTTTGCTGTGTGTGTTTCATGCATTGGATGCCAACTTGCCTTGGTCTTACATATCGGGGTATTTGGTATCTTATGCTATAGCAAAAATCAATGCTCTGAAGATGGAAAATTACGTTCTTAATTGCACTACATCTCATTTCACTACATACACTCTCCATTCAACCTTCTTCATGACCTAGGACTTGTGATTTAGGTTGTGCAAGGTCTTGACTCTTTTTCCCTCTTGATCTTCCTCTCAAGATGCTAATGGTTTTTTGACAGGTGCAGTATCACACCCACAGTACACCTATCACCTATCCGCACTCCCATGTAGGTCCTTACTGACACTTAGATTTGCATTATAGGAACTCATCTTTCATTCATATTTCATGTTACATTATAGGTTCAATATATTTCATAATTCATAGGCTGATTAGATTAAGCATCATAGTTTCATTTAATCCGTACATGTCCATATTAACATTTACATCATACATGCATTGTCACCCGCCAAAACATATTGTTAGTTACATCCTAGTTACATTTCATACCAAATATTCTTATCATTCTACATTATCAACATTAATATATGCATAATCATCCATCAACATAACAATGAAGTATCATAAACATGCACATACATAAACCAATTCATCCATTCTCATAAACATGTGCATAAATAAATCAAACCATACATTCGCATAAGCATGAAGTATCATAAACATGTGCATAAATAAATCAAATCATACATCCACATAAGCATGCAGTATCATATACATGTGCATAAATAAATCAGATCATCCATCCACATAAGTATGAAATGTTATATACATGTGCATACATCAACTGGATCATCCATCACAAAAAACATAATGCATAGTGTCAATAAGGGTTGTCACATATCATAATCAAAATAATACAATGTACATCTTGTCACAAAGCCTCAAGCATAGTATACCATATATCCATCATATATCATCAAATAAGGTACAAAATCCAGAGATGTAGAGCACCTTTGATCTCTGCCGATAAGTACTAAACACTGTATCCTGTGTCTATCAAAAAACTAGTATCCTGTCATCTACTCTCTGGCTGCTCTACTATGAGCTACCCACATCTGATCTCTAAGGAGAGTCCGACATTGGCCCTCTATGCGTGGGAGTCCCTTGATACTCACAGGTGGGAGTCCCCTGGTAACCACTGAGAGGAGAAGTCCACTGATAGTCACTATACCCTCTGGTATGCATCCCTAATGACTGGGAGGGTGCTGGCATCTGAGGTACCTGTCTGATGTAGCGCATTGTGCGCTGTGCTAGATCTAGAATGACATACTCATACACACACCTCCAGTAACTCACCTCCTGCATATAATCATCTCTCTACATAGCCAAATGCCTAGTGACATTCCGCTCAAGTCTATACCTGTCTCGATCCCTGCTAATAGCTCTCTGCTCCTATACACAAGCCTCTTGTGCCACTATCAACTACTGTGCTTGCTTTGTAGCCCTATCTCTCTTAACCTCTACAGCCTGTAATTGTGCACGTAACCCTTGTGCCTCTACCTCTGGCTCACCCCCTCACCCTGTGCTGCCCGTAGCTGGGCCTATGCTGTGTTCCGCTCACTCTACAACATTTGCATCCGTACCTCTGTGACATCTCTCTCCCTGTATGTGGCGTGTGCCTGAGCCTCTGTTGCATCCCTATCCCTCTGAAGTTCCTGAAGTCTCAACTCGACAGAATCTCGCTCTCGCCGAAGACTTGACACTTGTGACACCACTGCATCCCTCTCTCTTTGAAGAGACTGAACCTCTGTCTCTGCCACCTACCTCTCACTCTGTAACACTTAAGCATGTGCCTGTGCCACATCCCTATCTACCTCTATGACCTGCATCTGTGCCATGTCCCTCTCTATCCATAACACACGTATCTCCATCCTCATCTCCTCCTCTCTCTACTGCATTAGTCCCATATCCCCAACTATCTCCTCTAAATAGTCCACCCTGTCTTTGAGCTCAGCCCACTCTCGGTGTAGATCTGCTCTCTCTGTAACCACTCTAGCTATCCCTGTAGACCCTTTATGTCTCTGGCAGTCCCTGCCCCATTCTCTAATGACCCCTGCCCTATCCCTCCTCTAATGACCTGCCGTATCGCCGCTTCTGCCACCAAACAGTCTCTCTCCCATCTCACTGCATCTCCCTCTTCATGCTCCCTAGCCACCTTTGCTCGCAACCTCTCTACCTCTGCTCACAAGTCAACAGCCTCATCCCATGCCTCATTCCTCTCTCTCAACAATCTCTTCTCCACATCTGACACCAACATGGCCAAGACTGAGTAATCTTTCTCACCTTAGGCGAATCATGCCTATAGCTCACTCAGCTCTGCCTCTAATCTGATCTGCTCTGCCTCTATCTGTCGTAATCACTGCTCACTGAGGCACAGTCTCTCTAGAGTCTCTCTCAACACCATCGTAGGATCCTCTCCTTTGGGAGGTGCTGTCGACAGTGGTCAGATGTCATACACATCAGAGTCAATCTCCATCTCTCACGGCTCATTACCCTCACTCTCTGTCGATGCCTCCATCTCATCCACATTAATCACCGAGGGGGCTCCCCCTCTCCCTGTCATCCTCTCCTGCACTCCACTGGCCTCACCCTCCTCCTGTCTATGTCGTTGCTGCCCTCCTTTGGCCATGTCTACCTCCTATCTCTCCCGTGCTCTGCTGGCCTCGACATCCTCCCATCTCTCTTACTGTGGACCTCCTAGGGATGCACATGCCTCCTGGATCCTCTCTCTCTGGACCTTTGACCCCCTATCCTGCTGTGTCATGGCCCTGACCTCGTCCTCTCACTCCTCTGCTCCATCTCCTCCTTGGGCTCTGCACCATTGTCTCCTCCTCCTGGCTGCCCTCACTGGCTCCTTAGCTACTCCAACCGCCTCCTGTCCCTCCCCTTGCTGTGCTCCTCTCTCTTGACCTCCTCTTTTTCGCCCTCGGGGTACCGGTCCCCCCGCCCTCAGTCGTCTCTCATCCTCTACTCCAAACTCTAGTGCTCCCTCAATCGACACTACTGGGGTAATCCATGGAGGTGGATGTCACTTGAACCACTACCGATATCAATCTGTCATCCCTACATCCCTCTGCCCCTCCTGCCTGCCTGGGTATGGCACAAACTATAGTGCATCTAGCTCCTCCCACACTACATTTAGATCCAGTTTAGCTCCCCATGGCCACTCTCATGTCAATCGTTGGAACATCACCCACCCCGCGGGAATATCTTGCCTCACTCCAAACTGCCGTGTGACCCGATTGGGTCTGTGCAGCTCCACTACAAGCAGACCTCTCCCAATAATATAACATCGGGTAAAGGTTACCTTCTCATCGTCCCTCCAACCCCTGAAGCACTGCAACATATACGGACGCCATACTATCATCTCCGCCTTCACATCATCCAGTTGTCTCTCTCATACATCCACATCTCTGATATCTTGATATCGCAGTATCACTCCTGCCTCTGCCCCGCATCTCCAGGCCACAACCTCTTTGTCATCCTTCTCTCCTGCTCTCCGCATGATCGACCTAGTCACCCTAATGTGCTCCAAAGTCTAGACTTGTAGCAGTGTGACATGTGTCACACTCAACGCCCTCCGATAACATACCCGGTGCATATCCCGGTATAGCTGTGCTAGCATACAGGTCCCCCACACAAACTGACTCTCTCGACCCTCGATGATATGATGAATCACCTCAACAAACCTAAGAGACAAGAATCGACCACTCCGGTCTGGCACTAGTATCCCACTAATCAACCTCGCTAAGTACAACAATAATGCTGGTACCCTGCAAGATAAGCATCTGTCCACATCCAACTGCTACCATTGAATCGATAGCTCGTCACTGCCAAATACAACCTACACAGACTCATTCAGTGCCTCGTCCGCTACCCAACACTCGCTAATTGCAAGCCCTGCTATGGGGAGCCTCAGAATCCACCAAACATCCTCTAGAGTCATTGTCATCTCCCTAGTTGGTAGATGAAACATCGATGTCGCCGAGTTCCAGTGCTCTATCAAGGCTGTCAGCATGGCCCTGTGGGCCTTAATCGTCGGATACGATAACATATGAACTAGTTCTGCCTCTACTAGTCTCTGGTGATCTGCGCCCATCATCATCGCCATGCATCTCATCGGCACCTCAAACTGTCTCTCCCGTGTCTGCAAATTCTCAACATTCTGCATCCATAACACAAACACTATGTAAGTTTCCCTTGTCATCATTTTCCCCCCCTTTTTATCTTACTTCTCCCTGCCTTGAGATGTCTCTCTCCCATCCCACCTCTTTCCTCCCTTTATATTTTTGGTCATCCCGGATCCTTGCCTTGGCTTGGGGTAGACCCGCCTTGGGCCTTGGGCAGCTTCACCTTGGTCCCTGGGCAAACCCTCCCTAGCTTGGGTAGATCCGCGCGAGCCTAGGTGGACCCGCCCGAGCTCGCGGGCAGACCTGCCTCGAGTCCTCAGGTGGGCCTCTGCCTAGCTTGGGTCTGCTCGGGCTCGTGGGCGGGCCTCTGCCCATCTCGGGCGTACTTGCCTAGGCTTGGGTGGCCCCGCCAATCCACGAGACCCTAGCATAAACCCCCCCTCCCCCCCTAACTTTTTTTCCCTTCTACCCATTTTTCATCCAACCCGACCTAACAAAACCCATGTTTTCATTTTTTGAAAAACTTTAAGCAAATTGACCAAAATCACAAAGTTGGGTTTCAAACTAACTTGGCATGACATGACACACTCGCTGAAGAAGTGTCTCCTCTCATCCCCCCAGTGGATGATGTCGGTATCATACTCCGGCATCGTGCCCTCTCCCTCTCATCCTCTTCTTTTCTCCCTCTCGTCCTCACTTGACAGCTATCCAAATGAGGAGAGGTAATTCTTAGAATTAATTTTTATAGCTTTTTCCCCCTTTTTTAACCTTTTAAAATAAAGGGAATTTTTTCCCTCTATTTAACCTTTTTTCCCCTTCAACTAATTCACTCACCCCTATCTTCCTGGGGCTGCCATTTGCACACTGTATACCTATTTTGCTCTGTTCAAGTGCCAATCTTCTTGGTTTTTCATGCTCTTTCCAGCGACATATACCACTTCATACTTTCGAGAAATTTCCCAGGGCCCCTTTTCTTTCCCCGTATGTCTTCTCAAAGGGGCATACTCTACCATTTTCTCTCAATCTTCCGTCATAAACCTTCTCTTGCGAGACCAGGGCATCCCCTTTAATCCTCCTTCATTCGGGTAGCTCACACAAACTCTCCTATGCTGGGGCATCTCTTTTCTGGTCGCTTCTTCCATAGAGTTGTCTGTATTTTATTTTCTTCGAAACCCTATTATCCTAATAGTGTTTCGAAGAGGGGAAAAATATAGACATCTAAATTTGACCACTTCCATATGGTCAAAGACGTCTCCTTAACCATCCTTTTGCTTGTTTACTTCATCCTTTTTGCCGGTATTAATTAAATCATTCATTTAATTAATATTTTGTGTCCTCCATAAGGTTTCCAAAGTATTTAATTTAATAAATATTTTTTCTCTTTCCTCTCTAAATTAAATAAATATGCCACTTTATTTAATTTAATCATATTATCTCTTGGAATTGTAAATTTATTTTTAAATTCCACACTTTCTCTCATTGTCACATCGTCCAACTTTTGCAAGTTAGTCTTTAATCCCTCTTAACAATCTAACCCTCTTTCTTAATCATAATTAATTTATGATTAAGATGTGCACACCCCTAATCATCATTAGGGTCCCATCCTCCATAATTTCCCACTTACCTTTAATCTGTCATTAATTTGTTTAATCAAGTATTTGCACAACCTTAATCACTTAATTAGGTCATCCTAATCTCCATATCATTTATGGAATGTGTCCTAAGTCAACCTTTTAAAAAAAATTCTCCTTTTGAGGAAGACACTCCATTCCCCATGTGAATTTTTAATTCACATTTAATTCCCCTATGCATTCCTTGGAATTTAAAATTAATTTTCTCATCTCCATGTGGATATTTGAGGAATTTTTAATTCCTCACATGTCCTTTCACCCACATGGGGACAAAAACCTCCTTTATAAGGAGATCTTGCCCAATCCTAAGGAACTATGTACTACCTCCATGTTATGTACTCTCCTTCCAACTCATGTACACATCATCCTTTTCAAACCACTTCACATGTTACATGTCAAGATGTGAAGGCTTGTGAGTTCTCAACTCACCTTAGCCCTACATCTTGATCTTTGTGGCTTAATCTCAACCATCCATTTACCTAAAGAATTCCAAATTCTCTATAAATACCCCCTCTTTTCTCTCATTTTAGGGAGATTATTCATGCTAGTCAAACTCTTGAATTTTTTTTCCTTGAGCCATATTTAGCTAAATTTTCATACTTGCATCCATTTTCACTCATCTTTCTATCCTCATCTCATCTCATAACTTGCATCTCTTGCCATCCAAGGAGAATGCAACATCGAAGACGGAAGGGCCAACCAAATGACAACTCAACAAAGTGAAATCTTTCATTTTGCTTAGTTTAGTTACTCTTTAGGCCAATCTTGAGGTGTAGGGTGTTTTTAGTTGTTATTTGCACTCTTTTTGTTTGTTGCTCATTTCCTAGCAAGTATTTTCGCCTTATCACACAAAGATATGGTGTATTTGATGTTGCAACCCTATAGACAGTCCACTCTTAGGAAGAGAGGCGTAGAGAAACTCAAGCCACACTATTATGGGCCATTTAGGATTGTCAGGCAAGTTGGCAAGGTGGCTTACGAGTTAGATTTACTGACAAATAGTGGGGTGCACAATGTGTTCCATGTGTCAAGCCTCAAGAAAGCATTGGGATAGCATATAGTTACCTCTTCATACTTACCACCCCTAGATGATGAGGGGAAGCTAATTTTAGTACTTGAGGCCATTCTGGATTCTAGAGAGCGTCATCTTTAGAGGTAGGTTATCAGGGATTTTTGGTTAAGTGGAGAGATTTGTCGGCAGAGGATGCTACTTGGGAGAGCAAGATAATTTTATAGCATCTAGCATTGATTTTTCTTGAGGACAAGCAAATTCGGGGAGGGTGGACTGTAATATCCCCACTCTAGGTAGTTTCAATGACAAATGGGTTAGCTTGTTACTTGGACCCTAGTGGGCTAGCATGTTTGGGTAGGGGGTCTCAATGGCAGATAATGGTGGATATTGTCACTTCCACCCCTTCAATTTAGTATTGGGCTCAGTGCAGGCCTTTGCAGTTCAGTGTTTGCTAGCTTCTGATAGCACATTAAAACATTGAGAATTGAGGGAGATATTAATATTTTAGTGGTTGAGTTATTTAATTGACTTATGGAGATATTATAAAGTTATAACTTGACTTTATAATAATTAAAAGCCACTTAAAATATTATAAAGTGATGACTTAAATGTTATAAAGTGAAATCAAATCACTTAAGTCATAAAAGGTATGCCCAAATTGATAAAGTGAAATTAAAAGACTATTGAAGTGACTTAAATACATTTAAATGGCAAAAAGTCATGACTTCTTGGGAATCATGCCTTTTGGGGATATAAGGAAAATGAAGGCAATTCAACCTCATTCAACTATGATTATTTGACATTGCTTCTTTTTGAATTCTCTGTACATTTGACTGAGACAAGGGTTACAGTGATTTTCTACCATTGGAGAGCGATAATTCATCAGTGATTTGCAATCTTGAAGCTATGAAAGACTAGCTGAATCATTGCTATAGTGGTGGATTCAATTCAGGAGTCTATTTGAGCTTCACTAAAGATTTTATGTTCATTAATTTATCAGTTTTCAATAGAGGAAAGGGCTTGATCATCTGGGACACCATCTTTCCTCATCAATTTGCATCAATAAAGAGGTTGCACCATTTCTTTAGAGGGTCGTACATTCTTCCTTGGGAGGTGTGTTTCTCCAGCTGGGGAATTTGATCTAGAGGCTAAAACACCTTCTGTTTGGGTTTCTTGTGGCTTGCATCTTGGACGCCTTGATCCCTCAGGGTCTTTGATCTAGTTTCTACATGGGAGAAACCATAATTTGGAGATGGGAATTGTATTTCACCATATTCAACATTTCTTGCCTGACATGTACAAATCTTCTTTATTTAAATAATCTGAGGACTTTCGAGTACGTCTATTATATGCAATTTACTTGTATCAATTTCTAGATCTACAATAGTATTGCATTTGCTCTTAATTTGCTTGTATTTTAGTTTTATCTTTATTTTATGCTTGGTGCACTTCTATTTTGTTTGCTTAAAATTCATAAAAACTATTGAAAAACAAAAAACAAGGCAGTATAGCATCAATAGGTTGAGTTGGAACCCGTTAGGTTCTTCACAATAGAGAAGATGGCTCCCTAGTTAGTGAATCCAACTCAATTATTACTAGAGTAGATGAATGTGGTGGAGAAATTGGAGGCATTTGTTGTTGTGGAGAGGGTGCTCTTGACTCCTCTGATTGTGTAGGATTGGAAATAGTTAATTGCTTCCTCATTGTGCTTTTCTTCCTTGCATAAATATGTACCTTCTTCTGTCATGGGGGCCTTCCCCTTATCTCGCTCCTGAATGACTACAACTTTCCCTTTATCCTGCTCTACTCTTTCTTCTTACAAATTTGCAATAACCTTGTCAAAATTCTGTATAACAATTTCTATCTTCAAAATTACATTATCAATATCTGACAAAGCCTTGAATTTAGGGTATTTAACCTTTCTTACTTTCTCATCTTGTCCTCTTGAACTTTGAGGTAAAAAATATTTATGATGAAATCATTAGGGAAGGAAAAGGTATGAACATGTTGTCCTCCTTTTATCCTATCCATTAGCCAAACCATAAATCCTTCAAGGTCATAGCTTCTATATGTCCAAATTTTCATTTCATAAGGTTTGAGATGATAATAAAAAATGTTTCTCCACCCATTGGTTGTCAAGAAAAATCTAAGAACACAGTGTATGTAGGGAAGAATGTTCCCTTTCTGTTCTCAAATAATAAAACATCATCGACGTTACCTATTCACCACATGACCTTAAGAAAACCAATTGTCAATGGAACTTCCTTTGGGATTATATGGGGTGTTTTACTTGTGCCATATACCTTGATAACTGTGCAGTCCTTATATGGGATTATATCTCCCCAATTGTGATTGATATTCAAATTAGGCCTTCTTTCAGTTGGCCTTAGGAAGTCATGTAGTTTAGGTGGAATCATAGGCACATCCACCATCAAAGCTCTTCTCAACATGGAGGAAAAAGTGTTTTTAGCAATGGAAAAAATGGTTTTTTCTCATGCCTATCTAATAATGGAGTCCATGTTTGAACTGGCATTACCAAATTGCCCTCTACTCTCTTCAATTCCATGTCTTTGCCAAAATAGTCTGCACCCTTGTATAAAAAACATGTGCATAAATAGGGAAAACCACCAAAACCTTACTGCAATTTCCCCATTCTTCAATGCTACCAATCCTCAGTGCATCTCTTCTGATAGATATGTAGCATAATCATACAAGGCATTAATGTTTGGGTGTTGAATATTAGCAACCATATACATTGGGGCAATTGGCATGCTAGAAGATGGATCAAACCCCAAAATCTGACACAGGGAGTAGAAAATCTTCTAGAAATAGCCAACAAAGTATTTGATAAGAAGAGGTTCCAAGTTATCAGATGGTCCCAAAATAATTCTTCCCTTTCCCTTTCCTGTTGATACCAAAACGTGGGCCAGTACTGACACTCTAAATGGATGTCTCACTTTTTCATATTCTTCTCTCAATGTCTTTTCATTAACCTCTACCATGTCTCTACTCCATTTGTTCAACTTGAACACTTCTATAGTTTCCTCCCTTGTGACATAAACTATCTCCTGCCCAGAGTGAGTTCTAACTACCCTAACAAGAGGGTCATAATTGGCAATAACGACCTTTAGGAGATAAATATCCACAAACATATTGGGGACAACCAGTTTAGCCATATCGAATCTCTAGGAGTTGTAGATTGGAACATGGGTGTTCCTATTACCAAACCATCCTTGGAAGAGATTCCATCCAGTATATGGCAATGTATCATCTTTGATTGTGCATAGTTTGTCTACAATAACCTCTTTAACCCTAGGGCCATGGAATATGGGTTGCCCTAACTGTTTCTCAATGGTCAAGGGTGGCAGTTGTTCAGTCAAATATTGAACCAAGGGTCTTACTTTCAATTTAGAACTAGAGGCTTTGTATTTTTGTGCCATTCTACTAATGGATAATTTTACCTAGGCTTGAGTGGTGTAAACTACGACTCTTACAATTTCTGGGAAAGACTTGACGTAGGGAATGACTGAACTCACAAATTTATAATAACCTAGATGAACGTCAAACCTTAAAAGAAGCCCTACTTGGAATTTAGATAACAACAACTATAAGTGAATGAAAACTAGGGTAATTTTAAGCTCAAGGAGTTTGAATTTTACTTACTGGTTCAAATCACAAAAAACCCTAATTTGACAACGCCAAACGATTGGAATGCTCTGCAACAACTTCATAATTATTTGGAAACACCTTTGTAATCAACAACAAGATTTAAAGCAAGATTTTATGACAAGTAAAGCTCTCAATTAGGAATAAAAAAATCAACACTACCATTATTGCTCACTCGTGTGAACCAAAATGACTTAATGATGTCCATTTTAGAAACTTTGAATTCCTACTATTGATCTCATTTTGATGTGTATTGGTGTGTGGCTTAGATGAAGTCAACAAAGTTTGAATTTTTTTCCTTTTGCAAACTTGACACCCACTTAGCCAATTCCTCACCATGTGTACATCCTTTTTGCTAGCTTCATGGCCACATTGAGCTTTACAAGCCGCTGGAGGATCCACATGTTAGTAGCCCGCTAGCCCTCTAGAATCTGCAGGGTTTAGATCTATGGTTGTGGGCTAGTGGTCAACAACCTAGATCAACCTAAAAACCTTCAACACACATTTTCTTTAATCCATTGGCTAGCGCTCAGGGATTTATCCTTCCTTCACGATGAACGGTCCAGATTAAAACATCTCATGGAGTAATTATGCATGTGCATTTATATCCCTTTAGTAGCATGCCCTTTAACATTCTCATAGTCACCCAAAGTATTTTACCAAATATTTCCATGCCTTCAATATTCCTATAGATGATGGTGATGATTCCATGTAGCGCTTGCCCGCTATCCTATTATGAGCCGAGATCTGACAAAGGGTCCCCCACGGGTTGGTGGGGAACGGTCACAATTCATCTGTCATAGTTCATCCTAGCCGTTGATATCATTACCTTTTATTGTCGATACCTTGGAAGAGTGGTAGGACCTATCGTAAGGGTGGATAGGTGTCACTAGACCGCTATCCCTTTGGTTCTTTTAACCAATTATTTTATTCTTGCAAGCTAGCAGGTGACCAATAAGAAATGCTTGGTGGAACTCGACGACCATTCTTAAAGGATTTAAAAGGAATGTGCATTAAAAGATGAATTAAAAGGGGGTCGTTCACTAGGTGTTAACAAGCTAAAGGACTTTAGGCATTATTATAAACTCAAACTTAGGAATTAGGGAAAATATTTAAAACATTTTCTAATTTGCTTGGCATTTGAAAGAATTAAAATAATTCGACGGGTAGCAACCAGTTGACTAGGCATAAGGGGCTAGTAGATAAATGAATTCAATGGCTGAAGAAGTAACTTGAAAAAATAGGAACGAGCCAGTACCAGTCAACTTCAAATTAGAACGCATGTAAGGGTTTTTACACTCAAGATTTTCAAAGGGTTTAGCGCATGAACCCTAGAATAGAGGAAAAACCAAAACCCTGAGCCACATGACACATCCTAGTCTAGAAAATACAACCAAAAATGCAATAATTATCAGTGGAATGCAAAAATTTGAGGGGTTCCACTAGTTCCCTAGGCTAGAAATAATAACATGTGTAAAGAATTATTCACACAAAATAAGTACCTATTTAGGAAGTAACATTTGTACATCTTGTGGAGATTAATGAGGGAGAATCTTATCAAATATTTGCATAGATGTGGGCTCAAAGGAATTTTTAAAACATACAAGATGTATTCCATGTTAGAGGAGAATTATCACTAGCCAAGTTTATGTAAATATATGTGCACTTTTTTGGAAAGGTGTAGGATCTAGCAAACAACAAAGGGAAAAACATTGAACATTGGGTTCTATAAGTTATTACACATTCCAAATGGACCATGATATTGTAATGTCTCATTTTTAATTAATTTATGCATGTGGATGAAAGACCTATTTCCTATTTATAATGTCTCCCTCGGTCAAATTTTACATATGTGTTCTCCCTCTTTATCACCCATGTGCCTATCAGATTTGAAAGTTGCTAAGGTCCCAAAAGTTTATAAGTATGGAGGTGTATTTAATTTTCCAAGTGTGTACAAGTTGTCAAAATTTCATAGTTTTTCGTCTTGGTATGCCTTTACTTCAAACTTTTCCTTTCTCTTTATTATTTTCAAAGTATTAGAGTTTCCCATCTTGACATTCATTTTCGCCCAAGTCAACCATTTCCTTTATTCCTTTAGACTTTCGTATTTGAGCATATATTTCCTTCTAAGTTCACCTATTTAGAGTTATTTGTCCTATCATCCCTTTCCTTTGACCCCTTCTCTTTTAACTTGTCTTTTTCAAATAGATGGACTTTCGCTATTGGTATGTCTCACTCCTAAATGACAATCCCCAAAAAGTGGTAAGAGTCATGAGGTATCCCCAACTTGAAACTTTGAAACTCCCACATTTTGTATTGTTCATTCCCAACTATCTCCCTTCAAGATCTAAATCACCATTAACGACCTAATTTGGCCCTACACCTACCCAATCAAATTCTCTTTCCCAAAAATCATTATTTATTCTAAAGGTGTAGATTCACACGCACTTCCAGTGATGGAAAAATATAATGGTTCCTGATATGTAATCAATGTGGTAGTTGAAGTTTCAAGCCTCAGCTATTCTCACACCATCCGCCATGTTACCATTTCAATAGATTTTGTGGGCTCTTCTTTTCCCTACACACTCAAATTTAAAGATGTTATTAATACTCCAAATAATAGAAATCAAGAAGATAAGGATCTCCTCACACCTCCAAGTACCTCTACACATCCCAAAAAGGGTAATAATTTAATGAGAAAAAATTAATGATAATGATATCAAGGGCATGGGAAACCCCTATAGTGCAAATCAACAATATTTCTTCTCCCAAGGTCACACAAATAAATTAGAGAGATATATATTCAAACTTTCATTATTGAAGGAAGAACAATTATTCCACACAAAAACAACTCTTACTAAAAATTATTCTAAGCACTAGTGCTCAAGTAATCAAATGTAAGGATGAAAACCCCCAAATTTACTAGATATTAGAGGATGAAAACCATTTTGTTTCAAGGATTAGAGGATAAAACCCCTTTGGTTCTATATGCCAATCTTACTCAAAGGTTGTGAACGAGCTCTCATAGTTATAGATTTAACTATAACAAGTTTGTATGATTTGTAGTTGTGAATTTAAGCAATGTAGTTATAGTATTATTGTTGTTATGTTGTATATTTTGATATATTCCCAAACTTTATTAATACAATAAAGGTTATAAAATTTATCTTTCTTCACTGGCTCAATTATTAATCTAGGTTATTAATGTTGGTGTATAAATTCTAAAAATTGGGGTTTATGCAATATTTTGTTAAAATATAGCATCTAAATCTAAAATTTACTTTCTAATTTTCTTAGCTAGGTCATTATAGTGGTATTTAATCTAAACATGTTACCAACCTATAAGGTAAATTGAATTGCTAATTTGAATCATGGAAGAATTCTTTATATATCCAATGTATGGTGGAACAAGCTCTCCAAAATAAAATAATACAAGAACAAAGGTGATGACAACAACACCTAAAGAACAATGGTTATATTTGTTGAAAAACCTTTTCAACCCACTTCCCTATATAGAGAAGAAGAATAAATTACTATGGTTGAGGCTTGAATCTCAATTGAGGAAGATATCACTACCTATTATGTTGAATATAAAAAATACTTCCAATGAAGATCCAAGATGCAATGTATTTCTCATATTTCATGAATATGAATATATCTAAAGGTACAAATAGACAAAGGAGCCCACGTAAATGGATACAAAAATTAGGGGAAAATTTACAACCATAGAATAACAAGAAAAATATATTTTTAGTTGAAATATCATGGTAGGAAGGAAATCCATAGGTTTGCTAAGGAGGAGATAATTGAGAATGGGAAATAGACAAATTTATTTTAGAATGAAAATAATTTAGAACTAGAGCCAAAACCAACACTAAAACATAAATAATTTTTAAAGATATCATATTTTAACAACTCAAAGGAAACCTCAGAAAATAAGGGATATCATGCCCCCCTTAGAGGGCCACACCTCTAGTTGTTACAAATAAAATAAATGAAATGAGCTCAAAAGAAGGAAACTATATTTTTCTTACAAAAAAATATGGACCCCTAGTCATAGGTGCCTTGCTAAGGCATAAGAGTGCTACATTGAGGTAGTATCAAATAAGGACTCAGATTTATATGAGCATAAAGTATTGTTGGATCCAAAATACCATTTAATTGACGAGGAAGGAAATAAATCAAAAAAATAAGAATTTAATGAAAGTTGTGAGAAATTCACCAAGTAGATGGAAGGTATGGATCCTTTCTTAGAAAACGATACCTTATTGGTTTCTAAATTTGAGTGTTGTGAAAAGATTGATCTTGAAGAGGTTGAGGATGAAAAAAATAGCATTTATTAAAAGCATGATTGAAAGGCATGTGTCAATTCAAGAAACACCCAATTATCTTCCAAATATTGAGCTATGACTATACAAGGGACCTCATTTAATCAAATAACCTTAATTATTTGATTAATAGGAGAATAAAGTGAATTTAAATAGAAAAAATTTGAAATTATTTAATTAAATAGAGGAATTAGGTGAATTATGTGATAAATGGTGTTAGTAATTGAAATAAGGATGTGTGATATACTCAGAACATTTTTAGGTGTCTATATTTTTCTCCTCTTTGAAGCGAGGTACCTGTTGTGTTGCTTCAAAGAACTAGTACTACTCAAATCAAAAATTATTTATTTTTCTTTTTTTTCTAATGCTCCACTATGCCCCAATAGATGAAGGAATGCTGGTGTGCTACCCCCTTGGGATATCAAGTAGAAGAACTGATTTTCAAGTCAAGATCGTGACAAAGTCATGGGATTAGCTTTGCTAAGAAGAGAACGAGAAATAAGTCCAAGTAAGCTCAAATGTTTGATGTAGACATATTTTATGATGTATACACACTCATTGTATATGTTGCTGTATATCACATAGATTTGATGTTTGGATAGAAATGTTAGTAAAGATAAAAGAATAAGATGAAAAGAGGTAGAAGAATGAGATGGATAGATTAGTATTGTATTGAGATTGATCAAGACACCAAAAAAACTATGATTATGCCAAGATTTTATTGGAGATGTGATGAGATAGGATAGATGATATCATTTTTGCTTTTAGATAATGCTTTTCATCATAGCAATCCATATTTTTGATATAGCAAATAGATATGATGCACCTCGGTATGAAGAACCAGGGTGATATTGTATCTAATGTCTGAAATTTGACTCTGCAAATAGATAAGACTATCCTCATTCATACTTGACATACGAAAACCTTGTTTGATCATGTGAAAGAATAAATTAATTGAATTAAGGAGACTAATACAAAAAAGGTATGAAGAACCTGATATGTCTTAGTCATTGTTTTACTTGAGACTATCCCTAAACATGCAAGGGAAGTATTCACCAAGGTCATATTACAAGAATATCCAACAAGAACAACATACAAAATCAATGATCAATGCCCCATTCCTTTCTCTCTAAATATGTTTTTTTAGACATCATCGAGAGATCATCAAAATGAGCCAATAAGATAAATCAAAAGAAAAGATCAAAACACAAAAAGTGTCAATGTTATCATATCTCTTGCCAAAGTATGTGTTATTTTTGGTTGATACCCAATGAAGTTTATTGTAGGAAAGATATATATCCATAAGACATGTTTGGATGTTGATTTTTTTTCTAAATGCTTAAAAGGTCGTTGATATGAATATTAGCCAACATGTTTGAGTAATGATCAAGACTTAGGATTTTGCATTAAAGTTTGTGTTTCACTACTTTGGTGTATTATTTCTACTTTGACAACATGGAATGTGGTTTGGGGCAACAACCCAATTTTTTTTTTTTAAAAGGGAAAATATTTGATTTTTCCTCTTTTGTTTTTTTAGTGTTCACATTGGGTTCACCAAAATGTAGAGGATGAGATTCGACACCCTCAATATGATGAGGTCTCAAGGGGAAAATAGTCCTTAACTACCTCAGGGATCAAAGCTCGAGTGATGGGAGGAGATGATGAAAGAATGCTTATTTAAATGTTTTATATGGAATTAAAATGTGAGAGTTTTAGAAACAAAAAGAGGTCACAAAGGTTTTCTAGAGATTTTGATGAGCTCTCAACCAAGGACAACAACACAGTGTGTGGAAATCCTTATACATATAGTGTGCTGGTGTCTTGTACGACCAAAAAATTGAGAGTATACAAAAGATAGCTTCAGTGGCTACTATCAATCCTGATTACTAGTGTGGGTATGTGCAAGATCATGATGGGCCAAAAGGTGGCAATATGATGGGTATGTGGCTGACGACTTTTTTTTAACCCAAAATTGATGAAATGAAAAGGGTTTTTAAAGGAGATTCTAAAATTACCACTAATATAAATTATACTTTACTTTTAATTTAATAAGTAATTATTATTCATTTTCTATTCAAGTTATGACTAAAGTCCTGATTAATAGGATGATTGAAAAAAATCTATAGCTTTCAAATGGTATCACATTTTTTGAATCCAAAACATGCATCACATTCTATGCATTACATACTATAGGACTAAAAAAATAAAAAAATGAATTTCATGATGTTTTGACCAAGTTAAGGTGGTTAGACATACAATTTTTTATATTTTTTAAGAGTTGTAATAAAAAATTCATAATTAATTATTTACTTGGAAAAAATTACAAAAAATGCATCACATCGGGACATGAGTCCTCTACTTATATCTAAATTCTTATAAAAAAATATTATCAATTTATTGTGGTTAGGGTGGTTAGACAGACAACTACTTCTTATTTTTTCCTTGAAATTTAAGTACTATGCATTGAAATTTCAAATTTTGCCAAATAGATTTTTTATTTTTAAAAAAAAACCTAGTAGTTTAGAAACTACATTTAATTTACTACAGATTCTATTCTTACATATTTTTGAAATAATATACATTATTTATTCAAATTTTTATGTCAAGTTGCCTAACTTTGATTTTTCTAAATTTTTTGCCACTTAAGGGCCTATTTTTTCCATGATGATCTTGCACATACCCGTGTGATAGGGCAAATTTAGGTGTCAGAATACGAACAACAAACAAGAGATAACAAATAACACTAAAAACACTCTACACCTTAAGATTAGCCTAGTTGGATTCAATGCAAAATAAAGACAACAAAATGGAACCTTTTACCTTGTCTCGAATCGATCCTTTGGTTGGCCTTTCGATCTTTGGTGTTGTATGCTCCTTGGATGGCAAAAGATGCAAGCTATAAGATGGATTGAAAATGGATGAAAGTGGATGCAAACATGAAAAATGGCTAAGTATGGATTGAGATTTTTTTTTTCAAGAGTTTGGCTACTATGAATGATCTCTCCCAAAATGAGAGAAAAAAGGGGTATTTATAGAGAATTTGGAATTCTCTAGAGAAATGGACAGTCAAGATTGACCCACCAAGATCAAGATGTAGGGCTAAGGTGAGTTGAGAATTCACAAGCCCCTCACATCTTGACATGTGGCATGTGATAAGGCCTAAAAAAGGTGATGTGTACATGAGGTGGAAGGATAGTACATGACATGGAGGTGGTACACATTACCTTGGGATTGAGACAAGATCTCCTCATAAAGGAGGTACTTATCCCCATGTGGGTGAGAGGACATGTGGAGAATTAAAAATTCCTCAAATATTCTCATGGGGATGAGAGGACTTTTAAATTCCAAGGAATGCATTGGGGGATTAAATGTGAATTAAAAATTCACATGAAGAATGAAGTGTCTTCTCAAAAGGAGAACTTGAATTTAATAGGGTTGACTCAATTAAGTGATTAAGGTTGTGAAAGTACTTGATTAGACTAATTAATGACATGTTAAAAGAAAGTTAGATTTCACATGTGATTTGATATGACAAGTCAAAGATCACATGGAGAAGAGAAAAATGAATTTAATATTTCTTGGAAGGATAAAAGGAATTAAAAATTCCTTGAGAGGTTGATTAGGCTAGTTAGTGAAGGATTAGAGGAGGATTAGGTGGCTAAGAGAGAATAGAGGCCAACCTACAAAAGTTGGAGGATGTGACACATCCTAATCAAGGATTAGGCATGTGCACATCCTAATGATGAGATTAGAAGATGGATTAGGATTAAATAAAAATGATGAAGGATGTGACATATGAGGAATTAAATAAATGTCATATTTATTTAATTCATTTGATGAAATGGGGAAGGTATTTAATTATTTAACTAGATACCTTAGGGGTTTGGCAGAATTAAGGATATTAATTAAATAATAGCGATATTACATAATTAATGCAAATAAGGGGATGCTTACATGAAAAAGGATAAATTTGGATAAATTAAGGTTCCAAATTTAGGTTTCTACATTTTTCCCCTCTTTGAGATGGTGTTACGAAGTAGCATCATTTCAAAGAATATTAAAACATAGAACCTAGAAGAAGATGGTTAGATTGGAAAAGATGCCCCAGTCATCAAAGGAATGACTAGGAAGGGAAAAAGATGAAAATTAGGGATGAAGGATGCCCCCTCGAGAGGACATGCGGGCTCAAGAGAACATGAGTGTGCTCTCAAAATGGAGGAGATGATGCAAGGAGAGATGAAGAAGATGATGCAAAGGCGACAAGAGATTGGGAGGGGAGAGTGATGAAGGATGAATGGATGGAGGAGATTTGATAGATGAGAGGATGGAGATGAAATACAATCCAAGTACAATTTTCCATCTTTAGGAGCACTGATTTTTGCTATAGCAGAAGACACGACACGCTAGGGTATGAAAAACCAAGGCGGATTAGTGTCTAATGCATAAAACAAACATAACAAACAAGAAGGCTATCACAACACCCCAAAGTCGTGATGACCTTGGTCAGGCCAGGTATTGGGATAACCACAAGCACACAAGGATGTCCCAACATAACACAAGACCTCAGGGATCTTGGTGGGTATTACATGGGAAAACTGAGAATACAAAAACAAAGAAAAGATCAAGATATGCCCCTATGTTGACTAGTCAAAGCACACCATGATATGATGGATCAAGGTGACCATGACAAGTGATGATAGGGAGCTAAAATGATAAATAAAAGCCAAAAGCATCAAAAGATCACAATCAATTTCAAATGTCCTTTGCCATAGGATCAAGGGGATGGATGGGATTGATGAGGTCTGTTAGGAAGGATGCATCCTGTTGAGACCGATGATGGATACTAAACTGAAAGACTAATATGACGCAGAATATTCAGAACCGATTGGATCTGATGATATAAGTGGATCTTGTTGGTTAAGAACCATCTAGCTAAGGGAATAGCTTGATGACGTGACACAAGAGAGATGAGACACAAGACAAAATATTGACACACCCTAAGGACCTAGGGGCTTGGGGGCCAATCAAAGATTAGCCTTGCCTACGTGAAAGCACATAGCCCTCGTAGTTTGATGAAAGGCCAGACCATGATGGGGAATTTGATGGATGATAAAGATGGGACAGACAATAGGAACAAGAGATGAAGACTAATGATAGATGATAAAGGATCAGATGGATAAAGCAAAAAGACTGATGATAGGTGATAAAGGAACCCTGAAGGTGGATCAAATGATTGACCTTGCCTATGTGAAAGTGTAGGGGCAACGTAGTTTGATGAAAGGCCATAGACAAGTGATGGATCGACACGAGGGGACAAGATAGACCTGTTGGATTGGAGCAAAGGATGGTGACTACACAAAGCTTAGGGATGGGATAGTAAAAGGAGGGGAAACTGAAAAGATGAATTGGGAGGATGATATGATGGAGAGATGAGGGATGAAAAAGGAGAGGAGATTGAAAAGATGTGCAAAAGAAGTAGAAGTGATGATGATGAGGTAGATGGCATTGGGTTGCATAGGGAGTAGCCACTAGCTAGAGACCAATGACAAGGGATTATAAGATGGGATGAGGATAGAGGATGGGAGGAGGAAAAGGATTGTTTGGATGGATTTGATAGGGGGATAAGGATTTGGATGAGGAAAAGGTGACTAGAAGGATAGATGAAAATTGATGCTATGATGGAAGGATAGGAAGATAAGGATGGGGAGATGGAGATAAGGATTGTTTGGAGGGATAAAATATAAGGATGGGGAGATGGATATAACGATAAGGAGATGAGAATAGGGAAATGGATGGGATTGCTCTGATGGAATGAATGATGTCTCCAAGGACTATATCACAAAGGAAGATAGATGCCCCCACTCTAAATATGTCATGTGCGAGGGGCGTGAAGGATGCAATAGAGAAGGATATGAAAATAAAGGAGTGCGATGAATGAAGATAAGATACATAGATAAGGAAGAGAGATTGAAGGTAGCATGATAGGTGGATAAGGAAGGTAGATGAGTGCAAATGAGGGTTTGGATAGTGTGCAAATGAGGGGGATGTATGCTAAGAGGTGCCCAAAGCATGTTTATATGTTTTCCCCTGTCGTTATCAAGATCACAAGGAGGATAGAAGGATTGGGATAAATGAGATACACTAAGCAAGATGTGTAAGATTGGTAGGATGGAGGGGATGAATGAAAAGGATGTATAGAAAGAAGATGGGTGCATAGCTAGAATCGTAGCAGGAAGCATAGCGGATGGAGGGAATGCATACCAGGGAGCTGCCCCCAAGTGCAGATGGGGATTTACGCATGACGCCTATTTGCCAGGTTTTTATCATGGTACTTATCCAAGGCACTTGTTTGCCAAGTTTTCACCATTGGACGGATTATTTCTCTTTACTATTTTATTTTTGGATTTTTTGACTTTTTTGGATTTTTTGACTTTTTTGCATTTTTTGACTTTTTGGATGGCATGCGAAAGGAGATGGATAAAGATAGGGAGGTGAATAAGTGGATTTAGAAGACATGTGATAAGGATATGGATGAAGGACTCAAGCATCAAGTTCTATATGAGGTATTAAGAGCCCATGCTTGAAGCGACTGTAGGGTGTTAGTACAACCTTATTAGGATAAATGGATTATGCAAGAGGATGAATTAGAGGGATTTGAGAGGGGAGATAAATGGGATAATGGATGGGATGCTGCAAAGGGTATGGATGGAATGATGGGGTGGATATGTGATGGAGAGATGTGTTCAGGACCAACATTGGCACATATGGTGATGAATGTGAAATGATAGGAGTATTAATGGATGGGGAATGTGGGGATAATGGAAGGGATGGGATGGTGAATTTTGGGACATAGGGACCCAAAACAGGCTTAGGATATGAAAGGGGTGTATGATTAGCTTTTGGATTAGCAACTTTGGATGTTCTTACATATTTTTCGTTTGATGGCATTGCATCTTTTTTCTTTGGGATCCACATGGTTTTGATTTTTGCTTTGGTGGGCCTTTGTGGCCGATGGGTTTGATTTGGATTTTGGATTTGATTTTTCTTTTCTTCAACATGTCGTTTAGAGGGGACATGGGGAGCTTTAGATTCATGTGGATGTTTGGATTTATGTATTTTTACTTTAGCATCCAAAGTGCTTTTAGTAGCAATGGGATGGGTACGAGGAGATGGATGATGTGAAGTGATAGAGGTAGTATTATGAGGGTTGCGTGTAGATGGATGATGTGTAGGTATGTGCCTTTGATGATCCTGATTAGGGGACATGCGAGAGGGATGTTTATGATGGATGACATGGATAGGTGTTGGATGGATGAAAGGATGAGATGGAGGAGGTGATCTTGGGATATACAGAACCAAAGCAGACGGAGTGGGTGGAGGGACATAAGAACCCAAGATGGATGGAGTAGATGAAGGATGAGAGATGATGGATGGAGGGATGTAAGGACCCAAAATGGATGGAGCAGATGAAGGAGGAATATAGATGGTTGTTTTGAGGCGATATGATAGAGGAGGGATGGCAGCATATGATCGGGTGGAGCGATGGGAAGAGCCGACATTTCTTTTAGAGAAGGCTCATTGAGGACGTCTAGAGGTTGTACCAACACATTTAGATTGCGAGTCTTGGGAAATAGGTCCAAGAACTTGCATGCAGATTTGTTCTTTGACTTGGATGGGCTCTAAAATGCCTTGCTCGTGAAGGCATAGACCTTTTCCTTGATAGTTCATTTTCTTGAACATGTGATCCATGATAGGATTTGTGTTATTCTGAAAACATGATGTGAGTCCATTATTAGGTGGAGGATGATGGGTGGTAAATACACTGTGTTTTTCTTCTGCAAGGAGGCCACCATGGAAGAATGTGAGAGTACGAAGGGGATATGCAAGTGGTGTGGGGATAGAAATTTTAGGCGATGATGGGGGATCATGAGAGGGAGATGATGGAATAGCATCATTTGGATGGGTGGTATCATGAGAGGGATTAGGGGATATGATAGGATTTGGATTTGTGGTAGTGGGCTCATGCGATGGAGATGGAGATGGAGTGGTGGAAGCTTGGATGACAAGGGGATCATGGGATGGAATGGATGGGGGACTGTGATCTTGAGGTGGACTAGATGGGATGGTAGGATCTTGATCTGGAGAAGGGGATATGTTGGCATGATTTGGATCAGGCTCTTGGCATGACTCATCATGTGCGGGAGGCATGATAATGGAGTCTTGGTGGGACTCTTCAAGTGGGGAAGATGGGGGGATGGAGGATTCAAAACATTAATGGGAATGGATTTTAGTGACACTAGGAGTCGAAGAAGTGGATTGGATTTGGGTGTTGTCGATGTGTTCAACGACTCTTGGAGTAGGAAGTGGGTGTTCAATGGATTCAGTAGATGTGATAGTAGGAGATGGGGGCTCAGTGGATTCAGAGGATGCGATGGTTTCAATGGTTTGAGTGGTGTGAGGGGTGGTATCATCAATAGGTGTTGGGTGGAGAAGGGCCTCGTCACTAATGATCGTGGATGATGGGTTGGGATGGCACGATTCCACAACTTCAAGGTGTGGAGTGGGAGATGTCTTCTTTTTTATAAGTCCTTGGAGAACTTTTGAAATGAGATACTTGCATACTCTAGGCTGAGATGGTGTGGTAGGAGTGGATGAGGGATTAGGAATTGGTGGGGGATTAGGACTAGGGATTGGGGAACTAGGATTAGATGGGGGAATGGGATTAGATGCATGACTGGGAATAGACGGGGGATTATGATTGGATGAAGGGTTAAGATAGGGGTACTGGAATGGTGAATTAGGACACGAGGATGTGGGTGGTGGATCGTAGTAAGGGTATTGGGATGGTGGATTAGGATGGGAAGATTGAGGTGGTAGATTGAGATAGGTTGGTGCAGATGTTGGATTAGGATAGGAAGGTGTGAATGTAGGATTAGGGTGAGAAAATTGGTATGGAAGATTAGGGTAGTGGGTATATGCGGATGAATGATTGAGATAGGAGGATGTGGATGGGGGATTAGGAGAGGGGTATTGTGATGGTAGACTAGGATAAGAGGATGAGAGTGTTGGATAAGAGGATGATGTAGATGAAGAATATGATGGATATGATGGGTATCCCTCATCAAAGGTAGCATAAGGAGCATGATTAGGCATGGATGAAGACATAATAGGATAACTCAAAGGGGTGATTGGATTTTGGAAAGCGGGTGGAGAAAAAATATTAGCAATGATAGTGTCAAGGGGATCTATGTCACATTCTTCTTGATCGACAAGACTTTCGTTATCGTTGTCAACATAATTAGGGTTTCCCTTGACCACTATTGATGGAGGATAAGGATTCATGATGATGAAAGGATAAAGAGGATGGATCAAAGATTTTGGATGGGAATGGACTAAAGCTCAAATCGGGATTTAGGGTAAGCTCAGATCAGGATTGGATTAAAGCTCAGATTAGGATGATTGGATGATGTGATGGAATTGATTCAGACGATCGACACCGAATATGCTTTGAGATGGAAGTAGATTGATTGGGTCAAAGGTGATTGGATAAGGATATGATTGGATTGGATAAGATTGATCAATGATTGATAAGATCAAATGATTGATTGGATAGGATGACGAAAGGGACTGCAAACCCCATTCAGAGATTACCCTAGGTGACTTAGGATATCGATTGATCGGATTAAAGGGTAAATGGATGATTACGACACCAAATCCACTTTGAGATTGAAAATTAAATGATTGGGCCAAGGATGATGATTAACTTAGGATGGATGACAATCCTAAGAGGATGCTAATGATGACTATTAGATCAGACACTTAGGTCAATTTGGATAATAACCCGAGACGAAGTTCAGGGGATTTGGATGGGGAAAATGATGATTTGATTGGAGAAATGGATGGATGAAAATGGATGAACGAATACTCAAAACGAGTAAATGATTGATCAGAACGGATGAACGACTACTGAGAATGAGTAAACGACTGCTCACAACGGATGAATGATTCTCGGAACGAGAAGATGAAGGTTTGGAATAGCTAAAAGATTACTTAGAATGAGTAAATGATTGATCAGGATTGTTAAGGAGGGAAGGTATGGCTCTAGAGGGGGGCGGGTATGGCTCTGGAGGAGGGCATATATGGCTGTCTAGAGGGGATGCCCCGATCACGCAAGGGAAGGTTTATGATGGAAGATTGAGAGAGAATGGTAGGGTATCCCCCCCTCAAGAAGGTGGACAGGGAAGGAAAAGGGGCCCCGGGCAACTTCTCGAAAGTATGAAGTGGTATATGTCGTTGGAAAGAGCACAAAAAATTAAGAAGATTGGCGCTTGAATGGAGGAAAACGGGAAAACAATGTGTAAATGGAAAGGCATATATGGCTATCTGTCAGGGAAAATCCAGTTGTCTATCAGGTCATGTACGCCTCTGGATGGGTCAGGTCTGCCCAAGGAGTAAAAATTGGTCAAATTTTGTTAAAATAGGCCTGAAAGGGGCAGGTCAAAGGTCAGGTCCGCCCAAGGAGCAAAAGTTGGTCAAATTTGGTCAAAACAAGCCTGAAAGGGGTGGGTCAAAGGTCAGGTCCGCCCAATGAGAAAAATTTGGTCAAATTTGGTCAAAATAGGCTTGAAAGGGGTGGGTCAAAGGTCAGGTCCGCCCATGGATGGATTAGGTCCACTCAAGGAGCAAAATTTAGTCAAATTTGGTCAAAACATGCCTGAAAGGGGTGGGTCAAAGGTTAGGTCCGCCCATGGATGGGTCAGGTCCGCCCAAGGAGCAAAAGTTGGTCAAATTTTGTTAAAACAGGCTCCAAAGGACTGGTTTAATAGGTCAGGTCCGCCCCTGGATGGGTCAAGTCCGCCCAAGGAGCAAAAGTTGGTCAAATTTTGTTAAAACAGGCTCCAAAGGACTGGTTTATAGGTCAAGTTTTCCCCTGGATAGGTCAGGTTCGCCCAAGGAGCAAAATTTTTTACAGAGGAGGACAAATCTGACTGTGCAGAGGTCAGGTCCGGTTGTCTGTTAGGGAAAATCTGGTTGTCTACAGGTTTAACTTGACTTTTGACAAAAAAGACTAAGGCAAAGGACTAAAAACACAACAATCATGAAAGAAACAGATTTGGCTGAATCAGACAATCATTGGTTTCGCACAAAAAAAAAGACAAATCCGACAATACAGACCTAAGTCTAGTAGAGAGGGTAAGGCCAACAAAGTCTTCTAATCTAGGATGGACATGGTTACTAGGGAGTCCTTGATATACACTCGATATGTGAGGCCCAAACCGTAAAAACCAACCCATTACAAGCATGAGTCGAGAACCTTAAAGGCTCGAACCAACTCTTCACATCATCCCAATGCTTCGCCAATTACAACGCGGTTGGATTGAGGTACAACATTCACTCTCCCTCCTTTATATACCCCATCAATACGCGTGGTTGGAATTGTCCCTTGGGATGATGAAATCCCCAAGCAGGTCTCGCTAAGAAAAATAAAAGGGGTGGACTCAAAGGACATGGTAAGCTATGATTTCTCATCACCCAGGATCACCGAACGGCGCAATGGGATTGGATACGTCAAATAGCTCACCCAAAAACACGACAAACAAGGTTGATTGACACCTCCTAGTTAAACTATGTTCCTAAATTAGGGGTTAAAAACCCTTAAAGAGCCAAAAAGATTGTTGAGAAGTGAAATTTTACCTTTTAAAAAATACTGTCTAGGGAAAATCCGGCTATCTATTAGGTCAGGTCTGCCCCTCTGTGAAATTTTTTCCAAAAACAACTTCTGAGGTCTATGGAGGGCAGGTCCGCCCCTAGGAAAGGTCAGGTGGGTAAAAGCAAGAAGTTGAGTACACAAAGAGGGGAAATTTCGGGCAACAAAAAAAATTTCGCATAAAATGCGTACGCGTTACGGAACAGGTACTTGAACCAAAATCTGAACGCGTACGCGCTCAGCAACGGGTACGTGAACCTAAAATGCATATGCATTACAAACGCATACACGTTTAATAACGCGTACGCATTACAAACGTGTACGCGTTTAACAACGCATACACATTTCAAAACGCGTACGTGTTTTTGAAAAGTATTTATTTTTTTAAATAAACTGCTGGATTTTCATTTTATCCACTGTTTTTGGCAGATTGAGAGAAGACAATCAAGAGTGTGTGCGCGTTTGTAGGCTGTTGCTTCGAGCGTGTTTTGACTGTCACCTCCTCTCGTCAACACACCTGACCTTTGAAACCTCCAGGTTGGTTGAATTCTGCCCTTTTTTGCTTTATATTTTGTTTTTTTGTTTTTTAATTAGTATTTAAGTTTTTTTGCTTTAAAGTGTTTTATTTCAATTTTTAATAGTTTTAAATTGCATTTAAAAAATAAATAACGTTAAATTGTAAATTGAAAACCATAAAATCTAAACCTAAATTGGACATAACTTATAAATCTAAACCCTAAAACGTAAAACTAGAAACCTCTTAGAGACCTCTCTCCCCTTAGGTGAGCTAAAACTAGAAACCCTAATACAATTTTAATAGTTCTTGTGTGTCATTTTGATATTCTATTAGCCTATCCAATTACATCATTAGTAACTAGACAATCCATAACATCTTCCTCTAAATTCTTTCTATCAACTAGATCACATTTAAGAATAGGTTAGAGTCAGGGTTTAACTACAATTATAATTTAATAGGTTGCATTTAGAATTAGTTTTTTCATTATAATTAGGGTTAATATTGGAATTAGGATAACAAATATAGTTAGAATTATGATTAGGGTTAAAATTAGAATTAGGGTTAGAGTTAGGGTTAGGTTTAGAATTAGGATAAGGGTTAAGATTAAATTAAGGTTAGGTTTATGGCTAGGGTTGGGGTTAGATTATTGGTTAGGGTTAGAGTTAGGCTAAGGTTTCAATTAGGGCTAGGGTTTAATTAGGGTTATAATTCAATTATAGTTAGGATTGAATTAGGGTTAAGGTTCAATTAGGGTTATATTTAAGATTTTATTTCTTTTAGGGTTAGGTTTAAGGTTAGGTTAGGGTTAGGTTTGATTAGGGTTAGAGTTAGATTCATAGTTCAATTCTATCTCTAATCATAACCCTAACCCTAACCCTAATTCTATCTCTAAGCTTAACCCAAACCCTAATCTTAACCCTAACACTAACCTTCACCATAACCCTAATCCCCACCATAACTCCAATTCTTATTGTTACCCTATCCATAACCCTTAATCTAATTTTAACCCAAACACTAACCCTAACCCTAACTCAATCTCTAATCATAACCCTAACCTTAACCATAATTTTATCTCTAACCTTAACCCTAACCATAATTTTAACCCTAGCTCTAACCTTAACCATAACCCTAACCCCAAAACTAACTCTAGTTCTTACTCTTACCCTAACCTGAACCCTATCCTCAACCCTAACTCATGTTTTAACCTTAACCCCAATCGTAACTCTAATTTTTACCCTTTTCCTAACCATAACCCTAAACCTATGCCCAAAAAATAACTCTAATTTTAACCCAAACCTAACCCTAATTCTAACTCTAACCCTAACCCTAACCCCAATATTAAGCCTAACCCTCACCTTATCCCTAACCCTAACCCTAACCCTAATTATCTATAACCCTAACCCTAACTCCAATCTTAAGCCTAACCCTAAACTTATCCCTAACCCTAACCCCAACCCTAACTCTAATTTGTACACGAATTACAAACCATAGGTTCCAAGAGAGACACTTAAAACTTATAAAAAATAGGTATTGTAGGAGTCACTTGGATAATAATTCAATGTATCTTAATTACTATCCCTATATGGAATTTCTCATGATTGATTTATGAATTTTCATCCATTAACTATATATGGAAATAAATGGGGTTCCCTCCTCTAATCTCTAGTGATAGGAAAATATGGTGTCCAATCTATTCAAGTAAAATTAATGGATAAACAAGAATACCACTCTCAATCTTAGGATTTAATTAAATAGCTATCTTTTAATTTCTTTCCTTTTTACAAGCTCCAAAATAAACCTACATGTACAAACCTTTTTATCAATGCCACTTTAAAATTACATTCTTTATTATATAACACTAGTGGCCCCATAACTAGGGCACTCATAACATACTTAAATATTATAGTCATTTCCCTATTTTATTTTCGTAAGTCCAATGAGAAATAAGAAATATTTTAGGATATCATAAAATTTTATTGAAAAAAGGGTAAGGAGAAAAAGAGGAATTCTTCTAAAAGAATTTTCAAATTCTAAATCAAGGCTAAAGGAGTCAAATGGGCTAATTCTAGGAAGTTGGTTGAATATTTAATCATAAAAAATCCCAAAAGGAGGGAAAAATCAACAAAAAAAAATAGTAGAGCAACATGTGACACCCTTTTGAATTCCTAAAACCCCATGTTTTATAGGAAGATGAAGAAGAATTTGAAACCATTCCCCTCATCCCTTAGGAATAATCTATTAAGGAGAAACAATATAGATTAATAGAAAAATATTTGAATCAATGAAAATATATGAGAGAAGCCTTATCTTTTGAAAAATGTTTCAATATGGTAAGAAGTTCCATCTACAAGAAATGAGCAAGGAATATAGAAAGTGAAGAATAGGGAGATAAAAAGTAAGCTAAAAAACTTTATGCACCTAAGTTTGATTGTAGTGACAAGATTTTTCTCAGGCCCAGTTGGAGAAATTAGAGACTTACTTCACCCTCAACCCCATAAAGAAAAAATATGCAATAAAATCTGCCTCTTTACATTTAGAAGGTGCAAGAGAGGTCTTCAATGATTTTCAATATTTTTCATCACTTGTTCTACTAACCTTCTGTTTTTATTCAACTCTCATTTATAGTTCTTAAGTGACTATCGGTTTCTATTCAACTCTCATTTATAATATGAATTTTTAATGCTATGATTTTTTAATGTTATAAATTGAATGGTCTTCAAATGAAATATATTTTGAATTTGTGCATGTTCAATGTGATTTTTAAATAACTTTGAAATTGTGTGCATTATTTAATTAGTTTGTTGATATATATTTTTTAATTGTTTAACATGCAGTTGCCATATCATTTCTCGTCCATGGATCCACTTTTCACTTTAGAGGATTTCATGCCTAATCCAGAAATTCCTATAGATCCTGGTGCACATCCCACCCCACCACATGAGGATATGCCTCACTCACCTCCGCATTCTCCACCACCTGACCCCCCACCCCCTCCTCCATTTGACCAAAATCAACTAAGAGAGAATATTCGAGCCAACTTAGTTGTCATTCAAGGGAACATAGATCTCATAAAAAATGAGACTAGAATCCCTCCACATCTCGCACGGTTTGCATCTACGATGCAAACTATTGTCGATTCTGTTCGATCTATCGATGCGGACCTAGATAGGTTCCATCAATGGAGAGAAGAGAGGAGACAATTCTATGCAGATGGGCTGTCATATAAAGAAATCAATGACCTAAAAATCACTAAACAAGCTATGTGCCAATATTTTGTGAACCCCCAAACAAACAAACCAATACCACCCACAAAAAAAAGAATTTCAATTTTATGGTGTAGGCACCCGCAGATAGCTGCAAATTTTTGGGAGAGATGGTGGATGGTGTTTGATACTCCACCACATGGCAACAGTGAGGTGCCCTTATATTTTTTGAGAAAGTTATGGGCTGAGTTTGAGTTGGGTAAAAAACCCAACTATTTTGATATGAGGTCATTTCAGGGAGCTGGGCGTGGCATGCCCCAACATAGACTAGGAGCACGTGTCGATCCTCAGCGACGTGCTCCAGTTGCGCCTCTTGTTCCTCCTCCTTCTCCTGGTATTCCCGCTGCATTTCAGCAGCAAACCATGTTATCTACACTAGGAGCATTGAGTTCACTTTCAGGACATCTCACTCAGCAGACTACACACGCGGCCACTGAAGTGGCCAATATAGAGCATGGAGGCTCGGGCTATAGGGATACTCAGACATCCACTTCAGGTGAGGCACATGCATCTGGGGCGGGATCATACCTAAATTTACTATATTCTGAGGATCGTCCCACACAGGTATGTTCATCTTTTGAACTTAAATTTAATTCAAGTTTGAAATATAAAAAATTCATGTAAATAATAACATCAAACTATATATATAATATAATATTAATTCAATAATTTTGTGTTTGGTGTATAGACGCATGATGACGTGATGCCCGGAACTCAATATCATCATCGTGTGTATATGTCGAGTGCTGTAGATTTGGGCTCACCTTTTCGACAGGTACTTGAACCAAAATATATTAAATAATTTGTGTCCATATATATATATATAATTTAATTTGAATTTGTACACATGTGTGAATTGATATATTATATCTAGATGCAGGGAAGTCATACTATTCCTAGTATTGATGAGCCACAAGTTACAGTGGTGAGCGCTCCTGAGACATCATCAGCTCAGGTGTGTGCTTTCAAAAGTTTGTTAAGTTTAAATTAAATACACATCATAGATCTAATTTAATTTTTACATTTATATACACATGTGTGAATGATCTATATGAACTGTTGTACATCTATATGTAGGGATTTGATGAGATAACCATGGCGGGCCGCGCACCTGAGACATCATTGACATCTATTCATGGAAATCTCAGGTGCGTGATCATGAGGTCATATCATTCGAGGTTGTAAACTTTACTTTAAATCTCCTATACAATTTTGTGTGAATTGATATATTATATCTAGATGCAGGGAGTCATACTATTCCTAGTATTGACCAGCCACAAGTTACAGTGGTGAGCACTCCTAAGACATCATCAGCTCAGGTGCATGCTTTCAAAAGTTTGTTAAGTTTAAATTAAATACACATCATAGATCTAATTTAATTTTTTCATTTACATACACATGTGTGAATGATCTATATGAACTGTTGTACATCTATATGTAGGGATTTGATGAGATAACCATGGCGGGCCGCGCACCTGAGACATCATTGACATCTATTCATGGGAAATCTCAGGTGCGTGATCATGAGGTCATATCATTCGAGGTTGTAAACTTTACTTTAAATCTCCTATACAATTTTTACGAACATATATATATATATATATATATATATATATATATATATATATATATTCAAGGTTTTCACATATTGTTTTGCTTTATATGAATATGCAGGATATAGTGGATCAGGCATTTGCATCTTCTCAACAGACAGTTATGTTACCTGTTGAAGAAAATGTGCCAGTTGATTCACATGACCATATGGTAATTTATGCATACTAAAAATCATTTTTAATATATTTAGTCGATATTTAATTAGTTTTTTTTATCTAAAAGTTTATATTTTCAATTTTAAATATGTTTAATTATATCAAAATTTCTAAATAAATTTAAATCTAATTTCGAGTTTCTTGAACTCTTTTACAGCATGATGTAGGTACATCTAGTCAACGTGGAACAAAGAGGAGACTTGATTTGACCGATCAGCCTGAGAGTTAGATAGTTTTATATTTTATGGACTACAAACCTCTAGTTTCATTTCAATATATGTGTTGGACTTGACATATAAATTTTATGGACTATGTAGATCTCTAGTTTTATTTTGAACATGTTATTATCATATATGTGTGTTTATTTATATCAGTTGACTTTAATATGATGATTATATATGCAGTCAATTATGAGATCATGTTATGTTCATTTTCATAATTATATGCATTTATATACATATCTATATATTTATATTTTATCAAATTTTCAAGTAATACATGCACTATATAATAATTCTTATCTAGAATCAAATTTCATATATATATATAACTTATCACATGGTTAGGTGACAAATTAAAACATTCCTTAAATAGTTTCTTAAATCATATTCATAATAAATTAAGGGCAAGTAATTCTAACTATTTTCCAATTACACAGCAAATATTTGAATCAATAAACAAAAAACCATCTCCTTGTATGTATATTTAATGTATAATCCATACAATTGAATAATTATATAAAATGTGGTAAATAGAAGACACATGAAATATGTATAATCTATAAAATTTGAATAAGATATTTAAAAAGTGACATCGAACAAACATATATAATGTACATCAAGAAGTTTAATGTACAACTATATAACATGATGAAACATATATGTGCATGTCGATACAATTAAAGCTAATCAACTTTTAGGTGAATACCAAAAATTGATATTTACATAGTCTCCAGATAAAATAGTTTTTTCAGTTCAACAATCACATTGTAGACTGACTTGATGAGAACTTGCAAAAATAATTAATGAAGTAACTACAATTTTTACGAGTCATTTAAGTAAAACATTCATGCAAGAAAAGAACTACATATAGTAAATTCCATACAAATTCAAATGATGTTAGCCATAGGATGGATTAAGGGGACCTAAGAGGTTGGATTAAGGGGATGCAAGAGGGTGGATTAAGGAGAGCTGATAGAATGAGTTAAAGTGATGCAAGAGGGTGGATTAAGGGGAGTTGAGAGAATGAGTTGAAAGGATGTAAGAGAGTGGATTAAAGGATGCAAGAGGGTAAGATTAAAGGGGAGTTGATAGAATGAGTTGAAGGATGCAAGAGGGTG
>VDFB02058242.1:309035327-309154212 GCA_007258455.2 Sequoia sempervirens | reverse complement strand
TATTCTACCACATTGTTAGTACATTGAAATTATAATCTATAGGTAGCAGAAATGACTTACCTTGGGGGAAAAATAGCTCAACCCATACTCTAACTCCTTGTATATATTTTGACCTATTGAACCTAAGGGTCCAATTTTGATCCTCAATGGATTTGAGTTTAGTGCTCTTAAGAACATACAAATTAATGTTTTCAGTCTATGTTTCTTGCATTTTATCTTTGAGTGTTTCAAGCCCAGATCTGTTAAGAGTTATATTTTCCTGACAGTACTAATCTAAAATCTTGTGAATGATCTCTAAGCACATCATGTAATAGTCCTCTGAATGTGCAGAGTTGTGTAACTTGCACCAACCTTGTAACAATTTTTTTTTTAGTGAATCTTTAGATTTCCCACTCTTTCAAGCTTCTTTAGCAATATTATTCTAGAATTTGTCTAAGCAACTTTCTTCTCCTTCGAAAGAATCATAGTTAGATTCAACTAACATGTCTGTCTCGAGAGTTATCTGATTATGCTTTCTTGCATTACACATGAAAATTTCTTCTATCTTAACTCTGGAAATTCTTCTATCCACATATGCCTGGTTCTACATCTATGTATAAAACCTCATTTTTCTAGTTGTAATTTGTGATCATGCTTTTTATATGTGGTTCTCTCTCTATCCTGATTTGATTAGGGAGTCCTTTCTAGGGTAAACACTTATGTGAGAATTTAGTGGCCATATATCTATTTAAATTATTTGACCAATCTCTACTTAATAAAATCCTGTAAGTGTTCAATATCTTGGCCACTTGGATATCAATATAATATTGAATCCTAGGCTCTGATGCTAACTGCATATGGATGTTAGTTAACTCTCTGATAACATCTACCTCAGTTTTATCTAGTTGAGTAACTTTCTTTAGGGAATTTTCTGGGGTTAAGCCTAGAGTTTGACATATGGACAAAGGCATCACATTGGTAGATGCTCCTAAATCTACCAAGCAATTATGAATATTTTTACCAAATATTCTTAGTGTTAGAAAAAAAGGTTGGGATTTTATCTTTTCCTTATAAAAGGATACTTGCATATCCACCATAGGAACCGTGCTTTTTTATTTTTCCTTAATTGAGTTGTCATTTGTCTTTGTCTCTTTATTGAGTATGCTTTCATTGGGAAATTCTTCTAATGTATTCAATAAATATTTCCCGATTACAAGAATTTAAAGCAATTCTGATAAAGATAGGTTGATCTTTACCTTTCTGATTTCTTTTTCCAAATAATTACTCAGATTATTTTGATTGGAAAATTCTATTTTTTGACTCCATGAAATATTTGTAAAGCTATTGTATTGTGAGGTCACCTTCAGTAACCCCAGTGTTACTAGATTTGTCATTAGGTGGAGTGTTGAAGTTGTTGGGTAGGATTGATGTAGTCAAAGGCCCTTTAAATCTACTTCCACCATTGGTATTACTCCTCAAATTGTAGCTATGTCCTTTTGGATACTATTGAAAAGCATGAATTTCATTTGCTTCATTTTGAGGCTCATTTTTGTCTTGGTAAGGAAATGTGTATATTTCTAAAGTCATGGCTGAACTAGCCTCTTACTCATAGGAATGACTCCTAGCAATGGTGGGTGACTCAAAACATACATAGCTATCTAAGACTATCATGGAGTCATATCCAACCAGAACTAGCTCGTTCCCTTGAGGTGGGTGGGAGTCAAACTAATCATTATGATGCATGGTGGCTAGAAAAATATTTGATGTAGTTTGAAACTATGGACAATCCACTTCCGAATGAGCATTTTTATTATGAATTCTACACCAATTGTTCATGGTGAGTTCAACTAAGTTCACCTTAGACGTAGACCGATATTCAGAGGAATTAGAATTATCTAAAGGTGTGGATAACCCTCTATTGTTCGATCATGTGTTCCAAGATCTAGGTAGTCTAGGAGCATTGTATGCTCAACATTCTGAATTTTGATTATTACTCTAAAAGTAAAAGTTCTAATTTCTTAATTGTGTAACATCTACAGTTAATATCTTAAATTGAGTTGCTATTTCCTTAATCTCTTCTTTATCTTCTAGAGTCTTGACTCTTTGACTCTCTTGAGTCTATGTGAAGAAGAAATTTCCATTGGGATGTATTTCTATGATAGCTAGACTAGGGTGTGGGACCAAAGCTTGACTATTTCTATGTTGAAAGAAATTGTTTTGAGGACATGTCTCATTCTGGACCACTAAAGGAAAAGAGTTAGAAGTCATTGCATGATTTAACAAAAATCCACTCATACTCAGTATATGATAGTTGTTCAATCCAATTTTTCCATTCATAGACGATCCACTTCCAAGGTGTTTCATTTCCAGGTTTACACTTATAGCTTCTGCATAGGCTTCAGTTAGGGTAGTACGGTGATGATAGACAAATTGTCTACCACGTAGGGTGCTTGCAACCTAGAGTAAGCCTTTTGGAATCTACCATTAAAAGCAGTTAGAGGTTCACCATCAAACCTTTTAATATGATAAAATGGATGATATAGAAAGGAAAGATCTATTGTTTTGAACCTAGCTAAAAATTGGTTTTCCATGTCTTAGCATGTTCTAACAAAATTATAGGGTAGGTTGATATACCACTGGTAAGCTTTATCACTCAATGTGTAGGGAAACAACCTGTACATAACATCTTTGTGTTGTATTCTTGCTCTAAAGCACATATCCTTGAAGATATTGATATGCTCTTCTACATCTTTGTGAAGGTAGTCCCTTAGACACAATTTGTTTGGATTCTTTGGAAGATCATTATACACAATGAATCTAATAGGTGAATGTACGTTAAAAAAATTCGTTCATGTAGGTGGGGTTAGTATAACATCAGTCGGATTCTATGGTATTACGTTCACAATTCTTGACCCTTGGGGCCTAGATGATGTATGACCACTAAGTTCAACTAATGTCACATGAGGATCATTGGACCAGGACTTAGTGACTCTATAGGACTCCAACTTATTTTAAAACAAAGAAGGTGGCCCTCCTTTCTAGTGCCACTTCTATTGACATGCATGTTGTACACACACACACACCAATAGTTAGATAAATTCTCATAGAGTACTGTAGGAACCTACATTTCTTATAAGACTCTAGCAAGAAACCTAAATCTGAGACAAACTCGGTTTGATCCCAAGTTTTTTTTTATGTTAGGTCTTGATGCACTAGGTTCACTCAATTTTCGTTGCGATTTTTCTATTAGACACGAGGGGTAAATGGTTTTGAAGAATTGGTTGGTATCTAAAAGATAAAAAAATAATCTCAGTCTGGTCATTCATATGTCACCCAATAACTTCATGAAATCAAAGAATTTAAAATATTATTTCATGAAACTCAAATGAACTTTCATACATTCAAGTAGATTTAGCATTAAGCATTCAAAAAATTCATGGAATCGAAAGATTTATAATAAAACTCCTTGTATGTATCATTTTTGGAACATTTTCTACAATATAAAGCATCTATTATAAAATAAAGCATAAAAAATTACTAAAAGTAAAGTTTCTCCTAGGTATTATCCATGGATGCCTCAAGAAATAATGAAACTAGAGAAAACCATTCCATATGTCACCAGATTTCTTCACAGCTAGGCATAGAATGATACACTTGAGTTTAAAGAAACAAGTATCATTTGCCACCAGATAGTGCCAGTATACACCCTTACATGATGCAACACACAATCTTGTCTAATAGGAACAAACAATCAGCTACATAAGATTTTATATCAAGAAATAGCTTTGAAATCGACTTTGATATTAGTTAACTTCTAATGAAACATACAATTTTTTAGTTTGGAATTGAACATAAAATAGGAAAAAGAATAAAACTTGAAAACGTTTTAATTCTTTGATATCCACAAATTCCGAACTTAAAATAAAATAAAGCAAATAATGGCCTTTTATAGAAACAAGTCCCCAAAGAGTTTGAACTTAATCCCATCAAAGAGAATAAGAGAAACAAACCAAAATACAACACATGGCAGTTGATAGGTGGCATCAAAAGTTTCTAGGAAAAGTCAAAGATATTTTGAAATTTCTTCAGCAGTAATCTTAAAACTTTGGGCTTCGGGTTGTAGGTACTTTGCATAGAAAATAAACTATAAGAACTTTTCAAAACCTCTGGGATTAATTGTCTTCATTGGGTCTAAGAGTAAACCTGAAAAATTAATTTCAAGACTATACCCATGGACAAAACTTTTGATCTTTGGTACTCAACTACTTATTCTTCTTCACTAGACTCTAGGTCTATGGACTCATCTTCACCTCTTCTCTACTGATATTCCCAGAAAGTGATCAACACTTGATCCATACGTTCTTTTGGAATGCCTTGAATTAATTTCTAGCTCTATTTATGCCTAACATACTCTTCTGATATTTAAATAATATTTTCATTTCTCTACATTACTTCTATATCATATTTGGTCATAGCATTCCTGCACCTTATGATATCATCTATAACCTCTTGACTTAATGACTGAACAAGATCCTTATTCACCTTTTTGATCAATTCCTTGAAAGCTTTTACTTGTTATCCTATCCTAAAGTTTGAGGATCATAGCTTTTTGGAGCTAACATTTCAATAAAGCTCTCATCTTTATCTATCAATTTCTTACATATCTCATAGACCATTTCAAATCAATTTACACATTGTGATAAAGTGTCACATTCCCAATTCAATTGTTTCCTCCATTTCTCAAATAATGAAACTTCCTATTCCATGGCAATCTTCTCATTTATCAACTCTCAGAAATCTGTCTGAAGAACTTTTAGCTTCCGCCTCTTTGCATCAATCTATTCTTGGCAAAATTGACATTCACCATCAAGTATTTTGGACTTATTGTACCAATGGTATGCTTCATTACACTTCCCAATTGTGTCCCTTATTGCCTCTACTCCTTGCCTCACCAAGTATTCCATCCATTCTTCAAACATTCCTACATTATGGTGAAGTATTGTAATAGCATCTACCTACACCTTGGACATTAGCACTAGATTCTATAACAATTCATTCTGTGATTGACCAGATTGGGCTAACAACCTAGCAAAATTCTCTAGGAAAGCAATCCATTCCTTTAATTATCTTTTATTTTCCTTATTATTCTGCACTTGGGGGATAGTCATTTCTAAATTTACTTTCATCTCTTCTAACTCTTCTCACCATGATGAATGTCCTACATCAATTGTCATTACCCTATAATCCTTGGCTTTTATTTCATGATTTCTCTTCTCTCCTACCAGAGTATCTATATGGAGAGTTCTCCCTTCACCTACATTCCCTTTTAAAACATGTCTTATCTTTTCTCTAACTCTAGGTTTAGGGGTTTCTATTCCTTGCATTAAACTTTTGAAATATAGAGGCACTAATTCCACCTCTAATGGTGTAGCCAATTGTTTGACTAGCTAGTTAGGTGCTTCTTCATTTTGTTCTGCCTATTCAATATTACTTCATTCCTGATGATCAACATGTTCATGAACTTCCTCTTTGAAACTTTCAACATTTCCTATCACAACCTCTAGAACCTTAACATTCTCTATCCTCATTGGCATGGATTCTAGATTACCTTGATTTTTCATTGTCTCCTCTCAGAGACTTACATTTTCCTATCCTACCCTATTTTTGGCATCAGTCCTTGGAGCATTATTTTCTTGTTGTCCTAAAACATCAAGATTCTCATCATTTCTTGGTTCACCACACAAGGTTTATGAGGACTCTATACCTTCATTCTTATCTCGACACTCTCCTAATTTATAAGAATTCTATAGTTTTCTAACAGTCTCTTTAGTTCTTCCTTATGAAAGATGATCATCAATTATATCTTCTTTATCAACAATATAAATGGGGCTCTGACCTACAGTGTCTCCTGTTTCTCTTACATCTATTTCTTTAGGTTTTCCTGCTTCTAGAGTGAGTTATCCTATTGTAAAATATTCTTCTTCTCTATTCCCAGGATATGATCCTGTATCTGATACTTCTTCCACTATTGACTGCATCATTGGATCTACTTTAGATTGTTTTTCTTTAAACTATTTCATCTTAGCTATCAGTTTCTCAAGCTGCTGCTTGACTTCTATTACATTAGGACCTTCCTCTTGAATTATAGGAGTCCTTCCTAAGGATTTTCTCATTGCCACCATATTGACCAAGGGTGGAGAAGTGAATATATCTACTTCCTTCCACGAGGTAGATCTTGTCTTAGCAAGTGCCTATGTATTCATTCTAACATCCTGGTTGGTCATAGGCTGAGATCTTGACTTTACTGTAGAAGAAAATGTCACCTTTTATGTTTTCATTACATTGGCCAAAGTGGCCATAGTTTCTTTTTGCTAGCTAGCTGGCCATGACACCATTGGAATTCCCTGGCTTGAAGTATCAAGAGCTTCCTCCCTACCTTGTTGAGTTGCCTTTGTTTCTACAGTCTTTTCTTTTTAACAATCCCTCCATACCCCAATTTTTTCTTTCTCTTGAAATTGCATGGGTATGTGGGTTCTATCTAAGCTTCTTTAAGTGCCTCAATGTAACCATTAATCCAGTACTGAGTATATGTCAATACTTGTTTAGAAATATCTTCAATGGTTACCACCTCCTTTATATAATCTGGGTCTAGGATGGGTTCATTAAAAAACTCATCTAAATCATAAAGTGGATTCAATACCCCTCCATTATCATTATCCAATTGTTCTAGAACATCATGAATTCTGAGAAACTTTGTTGCTCCTAGTGTCAACCTCTAGTATGACCTTTTCCTTACATCATGATCATCATCATAATTAAGCCAAAAATCCTCTAGTTGATTAACATGAGCATACTTATTACCTATTTTCTTGGGAAGGTTTTCCTCCGGATCATAGTTTTTCTGCTAGAGTGCAAAGAATTCCAACCGATAGAGTTTCAACCCCTCCTCACACATATCAAATCTTTTGGCTGCAATGCACTTGTAATTCCCAATTGTGATGGGGAATTTAATAGAACATTTGTTGTGGGATTGTGAAAAAAGAACATGAGATGGATGCACATGTCACCAATTCTAGTAACAATATTTTATCTGTTGCGTACCTGGGTAGCATGAAGCTCGGTATTCGCAAATCCTTCCACCTTGATATAGGTGAAAGTAGGAAATTGAATATATCAACCCCCAATAGACTGGATAACACTCTGTGCTTCAAGGGATAATCTTTTGTCTTTTTCCTCTCTGATTAATCTCACTAGCTTCATAGAAAACACATCATTTACCCTCTTGTAATGCTCCCAATACTGGTGGATAGTAATCTATGACATATGAGCATAAATAAAATTATTCCCCGGTTCTCTACCTAGGGTACCAACTTGCTAGCAAATGGAATGGATCTTGATAGATATATTAAACAATGACTCTAGACCTAGATTCAACACCGATTGAAATCCACTAACAGCTTCGAAAAGTCCACAATTGCATTTGTGTCTTTTCTTTGAATTTTGTTGAGGTATAGCTCCCTCACTATATTTTCAATGAATTAATCTAACTTAAAGGAAATGGGTGTGCTTTTAACCAGAAAGCAGGAAAGGTGACTAACACTAGCTCATAAATATGAAACTAATGTGAAGCAGAGGTCACAACCATTTATAATCAACACAAAGATTGAAAACTAATGACTATCAAATCCAACTAATGAAAGTAAACCAGACTATAATAAATGAATGAAATATAGCTCATCTTTCAAAGGAGACATAGCTATATCATACACATAATACCAAGATGAACATACTAAGCATCATTTAATTCATAACACACTGATTAAAAATTATTTTAGTCTACAATAAATGTTATTCCTTCTTGATAACACCCCCAAGTGTATCCAAAAAGATTAAAAAAAGTCCCCTTCATCATTTTTAACTTCAAATTTATAATATGGTTAAAGTCATTAGATAGGTGCCAAAGCCATTACTAAAGTAGCAAATTCTTGTATTCCAAATGCTTCTCGAAGAGTTGGCTAGAATAATCAAATTTAATAGAGGAATAGGCATCGACAAAGAAAACTGATCATAACCCCAACAACAGCCACCAAAGGACCAATCATTTCACCAACCATCAATGCAATGCATAAGAATATCAAGCGGTGGCACGTGTGAGATGTTTGATGGGAAATTGTAATTCAAAGTGACACAAGCCAACCATAAATGTGAATTAAATTAATATCTTATCATATCCAAGAGAATGCACCCATGTCTGACCAAAAATCTATAAATTCAACCAGTGTCACCTTTCTTCCGCAATCAATTGCATCCAATATGGCAAGCTCTTAGAGTGATGGAAATTCTACTAATGACTACATTGTCCTGGAAGAAATCGAGTGTAGTCCACTATGAAAGCACACTTCAGACCAGCTGAAAGAAGTCTTCGTAGTGCCGAGTGAGGTGGAGGAATAAGTTCTTTGAAGCATCCTTGGTGAGGTGTTTCTGATCCAGGCCCATGTGCATAACAAAACTATGCTGGAGCACTTCATTTATATATTCATCAGGACTTCTGGCCATCAGGATTGGGGCATGAGAGCACAAGAGTGCCTAGTGAAACCTGAATTCCATCATTGCATAAAGGTGGTGATTAATGGTCTCAACAATTATCCATGAACTAGATTAATAGTTGATGCTATTTGCATTGTGTCTGCTATTCAGGATGAGAATCTAGAGGAGGCCATGGGTCTTTTGCACATAGGAGTGGTGAGGAACGATATGGGATTGTTTGTGCAATTCCTCCAATCACATGAGAAAATGTTGTCACCAACTCAAATCAAATGTCTGCAGATTGACATTGAGGGCATCTATGTCCTGATGTTTGCTTTGTGCACCTAAAATGAAGCGTCTCTTTTGGTATTTTTTGTGTCCACAGCTTGAATTTTGTAGTCAAACCAGGTTATTTTTGGAAATACGAGTGCAATGTAAAAACATTTACATATATAAATAAAATATCTCTTTTTGATACTACTATGTCTTTACATGCATGGCTTCATTTGTTTTCAGTTTGTATCATGCTTGAAAAATGCTAGTTCTCCTCTGTATAATGCACTAGTTAAATAATTAAACTAATTGTTGTTAAATTAATCACAAAAAATCTTCTAGCTGACAAAATAGGTGGTTCGTAGAACTTAATAAAACCCCACTAATGTTTGAGTTAGCCTAAAGAATGCCACCTGAAGCTTGAATTGTGGATGAAGTTTCTAAGTTTTGACACATAACTCATCAATCAATTTCTTTAATGTTCTTACACCGACTCTTTGAAGAAAGGAAAGTTTGAGGTTGGTGAGAAAACACCGCCCGGTGGAGGACAAACATTACAAGTGGTTAAATGAAAGGTTCAACAAACACATAAAAACCCCAACCAGGTTTGAAAATGACAACAAAAGGCCACCCAAACATCAATTAAGTGTAGGACTTAGGCGGAAAGAAAGATAACAACCTGAGTATAAGTTAAGGGAAACTTTATGGGTAACACAACTCTGTTCAATCCTTGTATATTTTCTCTCAGGGCATAGGAATAAATGACATATGAAGACATGAAAAACCATTGGGTGTTTGGGAATGTCATTATTTGTTCACATAGCTTGTCGCTGATAAAAGTTTCCCAATGAATGTGTGTAGGGCCTTCTATTATTGTCATTATAAGCCCAAACATCCAGGGTTTGAATTTGTTGGCATCTTTGCATCCAACTATCCTTCTCAATAAGGTTATTATGTCCTGAACATCCTGAATAAATTCTAACCTTGGGATTTTCTTCATCTGCTTTGTGGGGTTGTCCCAGAATGATGTTGAAATCATAAACCTCCTATTTTGTTCCTCTACACTTTGGTATGTTGTGGCTAGGATCTACATATATAACAGATTCACCTGTTTGAATGTGGAGATCCCAAATGCGTATACAATGGCCTCTATAGAGAGGCCATCATATTCTCTTCCTTATTTCTCAATGACCCTCTTGTTTGGATCATACCATATCATGTATTATTGTACCAGTTTAGGGGCATCCATCGCCAGTGAAAACCCTCCTACCAAATGCAATCCACTTGCAACAATATTCTTGGTTCACTGAGAGGAACCTACTTGTAGAGTCCTCATAGAAAATTCATGCTCACTGAATCCCCATGGGTGAGTATCTATAACTATCCCACCAACTGATATAACTTGTGAATCAAGGAATTGATATTCCTCATCTATTTAATTCTTTTTGGAAGTGCTCATATTTCTCTTGATTTCCTACTTTATTAGAAAATATGTGCCTTTTGTGCGAGTTAAGGCTAAATTTAATGATACATTTTCAATAATTTAAGAAAGTTCTTTACTCATGACATTTACAGTCTATAATTAGGTTAAATTATTTAGAAATAATTAGTGTTTTAATGACCTAACCAGTGGTAATGCCATTTAACCTAAGCCATGCATGCATAAAAGGATTAATATAAATTCAGTTGCTAGAAGTGTACTTGGTTTCGCTGATAATGTGAATGAGTGAACAAAGGTTCAAAACTATGGTAGTTGTGTTCTTTGATGTTCCAAAGAAAAGAAAAGCCACTATTGGGTTAACTAGGGAAAAAACTAATACGTGAACAACATGACAATTTTAGCCAGGTGTAGACTTACCGAGTGTGATGACCAACTAGGAAAAAAGTGAAACTTATAGAAGATACAATATCCTTAGAGAAACGACACCTGATACCTAAGACCCGGGGATCCAGTTGGTTAACAAGGCTAAGGAAAATATTTTGCAAACACATCACATCTAGAAAATAGGAACTTAAGTGGAGGCCAGGAAAGTTGGATCAAGACCTCATCATTTTACCATTTCCTCTAAAAGTAGCACACCAAAGAAAGCGAAAAGCAAAGGAAGGGAAAAAGGACCAGAAAAAAGGGGGTCCACAATTTTATAAAGGGAAAAATGGGGTGTATTGTGAGATCACACAACAATTTCAAAGGGGGAGAGTAGTTTTGGAGAGAAATTTTGGCATGTTTCCATCAATGACAAAGGGGGAGATTTTTGGAATTATAAGAAGTTTATCATTGATATGTTTTTTGGTAACATGAGTATGAGCATAAGTTGTATGCAGTGTTGTCATTGATGTAAAAATTGTATGGAGATTGATATCTAGATCATTTGGTGAAGCATGAGTGTGTATATAGATGAAAATCCAATGTATATTTGCAAGAAGGTTTAATCTAGTTTAGACAACTGAAGTGGAAAACTGGCTAAGTATTAGAAAAGTGTTTTAAGAGTACAAGAAATTTCATATCTTGTTTTAGATTGGTACACCTTGAGGAATCTTTCTCTATGGTTCTAAGGTAATTTCTTTTCAATGTTAGAGGTGTCTAAATCCAAGTTTTCACATTGTTTTATTTTTTGGTGAAAAATCTATGAAAGATAGAAGTTCTAGTTTTCTAGTGACAGCGATTGCCAATATAGGGTGTATGTTTTGGTGAGTTCACACTTCGCTATGGATTGGTTTGTGGAAGTGTTTACAAGTGATAATTGAGTCTACGATCCAAGTGGCATAAAGTTTGGAGGTCTCTATGCCTATTTTTGGTTGATCAGTTGGTGAATTTTGATGTTAGGTCTTTACCATGCTCCCCTGATAAGTTTTGAGTATTGTAGACCTTGAATAAGTATTGATCTGTTATAAGGATGGTATTATAGGTCCACCCCAACCTATCTTATGTGTTACAAGTTTTAATTATGGTGCAAAGTGTATATGTTTGTATGTTTGAGTTGACAAGTTATATTTTGCATAATACATCTAATTAGGATGACCTAAGTGATGTTGGGATGAAATTGGTATAAGTATGAGTTCATTTCGATGTTGGATGTCGTGTTTTAGAAAATATGCAAGTGTAGTGGATGTGAATTGTGTGAAAGTTATGCAAGTGTAGAGCAAAGCAGTGTTAGAGCCAAGTGATAAATTGTGTTGACTTTGTGTATTGAGCTTTAGTCAAACTTTATTCCAACATGTAGATGCATTTGTAACAATTCATTTTGGCTATGTGCCACCCCTATCTTCTATCTTTTCTTCTTTCTATGGATAATGAGTCCACTTGTAGTGAGCACTTCTATAATATATTATAATTGGTTATATTATATTGTGATGCAGGAGCATCCAGGGTGTAAGAGTAATCTTGCATCACCAAAAAAAAATGTTTCTTTTCAATAAGGGCTGAATTTGGCAGGGTTACTATTTTTAGTAAGTTTGCATTTATGCATGGTTGGACATGAATCTTACACATACATAATGGTAAATTGAATCTAATGGCGAAGAAATCACTTCAATACCATTTGAAATTAGAGAGATATTAAAATCTTAATTTCCAAAAATCCTATTAAAATATTCGAAGTCAACATCTCTCGAGAGCTTTTTGAAAAGGCATTATAATAGAAAATCTGACAGTCGAATCAAAATTTATGACCTTGCAATATACTACCAAAATTAATAAACTTTCAAAATATCTTCTTTAGGAAGTTACACTTTCTAAAAGATTCTAAGGTGGCTACACTTTCCAAATAAAGGATGTGAAAGGGGGGGCCTATAGAAGGGAGGCTAGAGCAGCATAGCTGGTGGCTCAAATTTTCAGATTTGCATATTTATGTAATCAAAAAGCCCATGTGATGGAAAATATAATTTTGTAATTTCATTTTTCATTTCAGTGATAATATACAATATTTGCTTCCTTCTTGCATTTTGTTTGTGCCATTATCTATTATTTTTGTGAGTTTTATATTGTAAGGGGAGTTCTCTTCATCAAGTGGTATTAGAGTAGGTTTTCCTGAGTGTGCAAGTAGATCACCGAATGTGAGGCAGTTTGTACCAGGACTTGTGGTTGTGGGTTTCTGAGAAAAGTGATCAGAATTCCTCCATGAAGAAACCATGCTAGTGGAAGGAATGTTATTGTACTTGTATGCATCCAAATTTGACCACTTCCATATGGTCAAACTCATCTCCTTATTCATCTCTTTACTCATCTACTTCATCCTCTTTGCCGGTATTAATTAAATCATTCATTTAATTAATATTTCATGTCCTACCTAAGGTTCCTAAAAGTATTTAATTTAATAATTAAATATTTTTACCTTCTTTCCTCTCTAAATTAAATAAATATACCTCTTTATGTAATTTAGTCATGTGACTTCTTGAAATTTAAACTAATTTTTAATTCCTCACTTTCTCTCTCCTTGTCATATTCTCCATAACCCTCTCCTAATCTGGATTAATTTAATTTATCCATGATTAAAGATGTGCACCACTTAATCAAGATTAATGTCACATCCTCCAACATTTTCCACTTGCCTCTAATTCTTCATTAATTATCCTAATCATATGTTTGCATAGTCTTAATCAGGGTCATTAGCCACATTTAACACCCCTTTTTAGTCAACCTTTTCATTTTCCTTTCTTGGCATTGACCCTCTTCCCCATGTGAATTTTAAATTCACATTTATTCCTCCTAGAATCTCCTCTTCCCATGCATCTTCTAAAATCTTTTGACTTGTCACATCAAGTCACATGTGGACAAGGGCTTCTCTTTTTGGAACCTTGTCTTTTCCATGAGATTCTTGCAAGTATGTGAATTTTTAATTCACATTTATTTCTCCAACTACTTTCCCTTTTCCCATGGGGATTTTTGAGAAATTCTAAAATTCCTCAAAAGTCACTTTCATTCCCACTTGGGGACAAGAAGTTCCTTTTTGAGGAAATCTTCTCATCCCCCAAGGTACTTGCAAAGTACTTGTCCTTCTTCCACCTCATTTACACATCATCTTTTTCAAGCCACTTCACATGCCACATGTTAAGATGTGAGGGCTTGTGAGTTCTCAACTCACCATAGCCCTACATCTTGGCCTTGTTGATTTAATCTCAGCCATCCATTTCTCTAGAGAATTCAAAATTCTCTATAAATACCCCCTATTTTCCCTTATTTTGGAAGAGATCATTTGTGCTAACCAAACTCTTGCAAAATTTACACTTGAACCATACTTAGCTAGAATTTCCATTTCCTTGCATACACCATAGCATTCCCATCTATTTTCCATCCATATTGCATTTCAATCATACCTCTTTTTCCATCATAGGGAGCATATATCATGTCAACAATCAAGGGCCAACCAAAAGACAACTCAACAAGGTAAAATATTCCATTTTGTTTTGTTAAGCTAATCATTTTCCCAATCTTGAGGTGTAGGGTGTTAATCTTTGTTTTCTTGCACTCTTTTGTTTGCTGCTCATTTTCTAACATATATTTTCACCCATTCACAGTACTAGAAGAGGGTTTTAGAGCCCTGCGGAGACAAGTTCAAGCACTGCAAGAGGAGTTGCATCAAGGGTTTGAGCCAGGAAGAGGAGATGAATGTGAAGATGAAGCTGAAAATGAGGAATAGTTCAAAGGAGAACAAGATACAGTAGATCAAGAGAAAGTCAGATTATTTAAGGCCATCTCTAAGATTGGGAAAAGGACAAAGATTGATGTTTCTACATTTTATGGAAATATTAAGCTAGAAGAGTTGATTGATTGGATCAACAATATGGAGGAGTACTTTAATTATAAGGAGGTGGAAGATCTTGAGAGGTTCAAATTTGCAAAGACCATGCTAAAGGGTCATGCGAATATTTGGTGGAAAGAGGTACAACTGGAAATAAATCAAAGAAAAGAGAAAATAACCAGATGAGACTGGATAGTGGAAAAATTAAAATGACAGTTCATCCCTATGGACTATCAACTAGATTTGTTGAAGAGGATGCAAGGGTTGAAACAAGCAGGGAAATCTATCAAGGAGTATACAAAATTATTTTACCGTGTCTTGATCAAAACAGGCCATTCTGAGGCCAATAAAGAGAAATTTTCCCATTACATAAATGGGTTGAAGCCGAGTATTCAAGAAGAGTTGGTTCTAGTAAGAATGTCTACCATTGAAGATGCATATCAATTTGCTTTGAAGATAGAAGGAAGTTGAATATAAGATTTGAAAGCAATAAAAAAGGTGGGGGTCATGGTGGAAAGACTAGTGGATAGTCTTATGGAGGTCAAAATGAATATCAAAAGAAGGGTGAAGGATCCAATAGCAGCTAGAACAAGAAAGGAGATAACACCTACCATCCTCATGATCATAATAATAGAGACCAAAGAGGAAGAGGAAGATTTGGATGAGGACCGGGAAGAGGAGGCTTTCATGGAACCTGTTTCCAATGTGAAGAAGGAAATAGAGCCTATGAGTGTCCTCAACACTAAGGAAGGAAAAATTAAAGACCTGAGGGTAATGCATGAGTTGCACATGTAGATGAAGATGCTGAGTCTTCACATTCTGAGGATGTAGAAAGAGGAGAGGTTCTTGTTACTAGAAGAGCCTTACTGAATGAGGAGAAATAACCAAATCAAAGGAAGAATTTGTTTCGTACCAGATGTAAGTGTGAAGGTAAAATTTTCAATGTTATTATTGATGGAGGTAGTACTAATAACCTTATTTTAGAAGAGATGGTTAGTAAGTTTCGGTTGGAGATAAGAAGGCATCCGAATCCATATTAGATTGCTTGGTTGTAGAAGGAGCATAAAGCTTTGGTAAATGAACAATGTTTAGTAAAGTTCAAGACTCCAAATTACCATTATGAGGTATTGTGTGATATTATGCCTATGGATGTTTGTCATATGTTGTTAGGAAGACTGTGGTAGTTTGTGTTAAAAGGCATAGAAAAATTGAGAGGGGGAATGGGGTGAATCAGTTGTCACCAAATTAAACTAAAAAATTCAACACTTATTAACTTCACAACCACACTATTCTATTATTAAGTATGAACATGAAATGTAGATAACAGAAAGAAAAATCAACACACTAAACACCAGATTTTACGTGGAAAACCCAATAAGGGAAAAACCATGGTGAGGATTAACTCACAATATAAAGTGATAGCAAAACTAAATACAAAGGCTCATTGCCCAGAAGAGGACTCACTGTCTAGATACAATGGATCACTACCTACAAAAAGGACTCACTATCCAATAGGGAGGCTCATTGCCTATAGATACAAAAGAAACAAAAGATCCACCAAAGAAATTTACACACATCCATAGCCTTGATCAGAAGATTGTAGAAACTTGAACAACTCACTGTCTTTAGGAATCTAACACAATGAAGTAATGCTACATCAACTCACTTATGCACACTTTTTTTCTTTTATTTGTAGATTACTTCGTTACTTTTCATCATCTAAATATTAGCAACTTAACTTGCATTTATACCATCTTCAACCTTAGAAACATTCTCCAAGGTTGGCCACAAAAGCTTCATTTCATAAATTCAAATTAGGTTGGAAACTCAACATTCTTGTGGTGGAAAGGAATGAGAGTGGACCAATTAAACACTTAATGAAGACCCAAAAATAATTTCTTGAATCAACCACATGCTTCCTTAATTAAATTTTATTCTTCATATGAAGTGTAAACACCAGGTCGGAAAAACCTAATGAAGACACAAATAAACATTGATGTACACACTTTCCAACAAGAAGATAACACACAGATGACGCAACATGCTTCATTATGCATGAGAACACATCTTAGTCTCCTTTAGATATATCTGCATCAAGTGTAACAACTTTAGAACACAAAACTCCATTCATCAGTCCATTTGGACTATGCAAACACATACAACAATTCTAAAACTCAACTTCCAGATCACCAAACCACAAAAGTCTTTGCTAGAACCCAAATAACACCATTAAAAGAAACATTCTAGATCCAAAAGATCTAAAATAGAATAGCAGAGGACTAAGGAGTAGAAACATTTCTGCCAGTCCATAGAAAACCAAATCTGCCAGAACGGTTCACACACCGGTGAACACAAATTTCAAATTCCATCAAACCATAAGCTACATATCAGTACATATCACCATCAGATCATAAAAAGCAACCCTTCATATCCACATAAGCATAGGATCAACATAGGAGAAACACGAAGCACATACCAAAGCGCATTCTAAATACTTACATAACTCTAACTTCTCTCTTTATTAATTTTCTCAAAAGCACTTGGAAACCCATCATTTTAGCACATCTGCAACATCATAAAGATAGCTCCATGTACTCAAAACATCTCGAGCATCTCAAATATACATGCACAATCTGTAACATAATAAACTATGTTGACATCAATGACAATATTAATGAAAACACCACCAAAATTTCTCATACTTGCAATAGTTTGATCAGCGAGCAGTACATGATGGACATGCCAACACCTATTCTTTGACAAAGGATGGAGTTCATCATAAGTTGAAGGCCTTGAAAGAGGTAGACGAAAAGGTATGTAGTAATGCAAGGATTTGTTTGGTTGATGGAAGAAAGTTCCTAGAAGGTATGAGGCATGAGCATATGTGTTTTGCATTGATCCCTAGAGTTGATAAAGAAGATACTAATGAGGTACCTGTAGAGGTTTCAGATTTGTTGAATGAGTTTTAGGGTATTTTTTCTAATAACATACATGAAAGTTTGCCTTTAGTAAGGAAGATTAACCATCAGATGGATTTGATTCCTAGAGATAGTTTTCCAAATAAGGCATCCCATCAAATGACTCCAACAGAGAATGAAGAGTTGAATAGACAAGTGCAAGAGTTGTTGCGGAAGGGATTGATTTGAGAGATTTTTAGCCCATGTTTGGTAAATGCAATACTAGCACCAAATAAGGATAGGGAATGGAGGATGTGTATAGACTCTTGAGCCATCAACAAGATCACCATCAAGTATAGATTCCTCTTGCTAACGATGAATGACATCATGGATTGTTTGAGTGGGGCTATGTACTTCAAGAAGATAGATCTATAGAGTGGTTATCACCAGATCCGGATTAGAGAAGGAGATGATTGAAAGACAACCTTCAATACCAAATAGGGATTGTACGAGTGGTTGGTGATGCCTTTTTGGCTAACCAATGCATCGAGTACATTCATGTGGCTCATGAACGAGGTATTAAAAGAGTTTATGGGTAAATTTTTCATTGTTTATTTGGATGACATTTTAATTTTTAGCAAGACATTGGAAGAGAATTTGATACATATTACAAAAGTTTTTGAGAAGCTGAGAGAGGAGAAATTGTTGATCAATTTCAAGTGCAACTTTGTGAAGAGAGAGTTGGTGTATCTGGGATTTTTTAATCTCAACAGAGCATCTTAAGATGGATCTAGAGAAGGTGAAAGCTATTGCCAAATGGCCTACACCAAGGAGTGCTATAGAGGAGATATCTTTTCATGGTTTGGAAAGATTTTATAGAAATTTTATGAAAGGTTTAAGTAGTATTTGTGCACCTCTAATTGAAATAATGAGAGGGGATACAAAAGAGTTTAAGTGGACTACATGAGCAGCAAATTTTTTTTGATATGTTGAAGAAGAAAGTTATAGAGCAACCTGTTTTGGAACTTCCAGAATTCAACAAGGTATTTTAGGTAGATTATGATGCTAGGAGTAATGCCATTGGAGTTGTCTTGAGTCAAGAAGGTAAAACCATTGCCTATTTTAGTAAAAATTTGAAGGATACAAAGAAGAAGTATTCTATTTATGATCAATATTTTTATGCTATAGTTCAAGCTTTGAAGAAATGGAGACACTATTTTTTTCCAAAATAATTTTTTTTGTATACTGATCACTAGGATTTGTAGTATATCAATAGTCAAGGAAAGATAAATCAAAGGCACTTAAAATGGGTTGAGTTTTTGTAGACTTATACATTTTTTTTGAAGCATAGGAGTGGAAGGTCAAATAGAGTTGTAGATGCCTTATGTAGAAGGAAAAATTTGTTGATGAATATAGAGGTTTTTGGGTTTAATGAACTAAGAGTTTGTATCTTGAAGATCCAGACTTTGGAGAATCTTGGAAGGCTTGTTTGAAACTTTTTACATTGGATATGAAAATAAGGTTGTATTTATTAATCCAAGATGGGATGTTGTTTAGAGGAAGCCAATTGTGCATTCCAAGGAGTTCTATGAGAGAGAATATAATCAAGGAGAAGCATAGTGGAGAACTGGCTAGACATTTCAATTGAGATAAGACCATTAATCTTGTTAGTGAGAATTATTACTAGCCATAGCTATAAAAATATGTGAAGAAGTTTGTACAAAGTTGTAGAGTATGTTAAAGGAACAAGTCATAATACTGAATTGTATCAGCCATTACCTGTACTTGAGAGGCCATGGGAAGATATTAGCATGGATTTTGTTCTCATATTTTCAAGGACAAAGAGAGGGCATGATTCCATATTTTTGGTGGTGGATAGATTTTCAATGATGGCATATTTCATTCTATGTCATAAGACCAGTGATGATGTTCAAATTGCAAAGTTGTTTTTCAAAGAGGTGGTGAGACAACATGGTCTACCGAAGAGTATAGTTTCAAACAAAGATACCAAATTTGTTGGTTATTGATATAGGACATTATGGAAGTATTTGAAGATAGATTTGGAGTTTAGTTCTGCATGTTGGTTGTTTTCAACAAACCAAGTAGATCTTGCCAGATACCTATGAGTTTTCCACACTCAATTATTGAATATCTGCAAGATAAGTGGCCAACAAACAAGATGTAGCACCAATTACTTTATCTCCTACACTTTAGGCTCTGTAAAACCTAGGAGGGTGATCCCATAATATACATTATACAATTATTTTAGACAATTTACGTATACATTGCATAATTAAGCATATATATTCTCATCAATGATTAATAAGATGAAATCCTTCAAGAAATTGGCATTTCCTTGAATGAATTATGCATCTTACACCGATAATACATGTCTACACCAATAAAAAAAAATTAAAGATAGATTCAATGATTATTTAAAATGATGTTCTTAAGCTAGATAACTAGAACCATAAGAAAGGCTTACAAGTCTTAAGATCAGTGCCATTATCTATGGGCTAGGAGTCTGAGCAAATTGAAATATAAGGTATATTTAATTCTAAACACCCATGATCTGAGTGAAATTACTTTGCAATTCAAAAATTTGTAACTAGATTCTAAAGACTACTTATCAGATCCAACCACCCTGCACATCAATTTACAATTTGATCTAAGCATTTTAACTGATTATTTGAACCAGAGCTAAACCAAAGCATATACCAAAGTATGAAAGCTATGGAAATTAATGAAATGATCTTTGATCATAATTTTCATTAATAATTTAAGTACAAATCTAAGTTGGAGAGACTATAGACTTGGAAAACTTGCATTATCATTTAGATCTGCTCAGGAACCATACATTTGACAAAATCTACTATCTAGACTCAAAGCATTAGACAAAGACTTCTAACATATTCACTCTATGTTTTCTATTTTCACAATTTGATTCCAGATTTCAACAAAAGACCCATACAAATGGCCCTAAATTCCCTTTTATACAATAAGGGAGAAAAAACAAGCTTCAAGCCAGATGTACACATGTCACATTCTAATTGGACCACTACAAGACATATTCACTAATTCAATTATATTTACATCTTCCAAATTGGAGGGAATACATATGAGACAAATATTATTTGCATTTGTGTTAAGAAGCAACTTCACCTTTCAAAAAACACATGTCAAAAAGAATAGTCTTCTATGATGTAGCACATCCATTCCATCAAACAAGATGACAAAATGTTGCAAAGAAAAAGATGAATCAACATCCCGGTGAACATTCCACATCATCAACAACTAACATTTACCTGTGAAACATATATTTTATATGTTGCAATTTCTAAGGCTAGAGTTGTACAATACTTGACCAATTATATATGTCTCACATCTATAATTACAGACCTAGCCGACCAATAAATACCCTTTTCCATTCTTCATATTCATCATCTGTTTGCCAATTGAATTCGATGATTTCATCCAGCTTCTTCCTGTGTGGAGAATACTTTGTTATTATAGAATTAGATTCTTTGTTGAAATCTTCTAGAAAGCTGATGATAAATGACAACTTTTATCAAAGTGTCATTTAAAACACTGATATTAACTTCTTTGCAAATGTTACCCACTTGGGAAGTGATAACATTATCCACCTCATCTTTCCACACTTGCAATGGCTTCACTTCATCATTGGTGTGCTGAATATCTAGCAACCGTGACAAATCTACCAGATCATAATGAGCCTTCAATTCTCTTATTTTCTGCTCTAGTGGGGCAATATATCCCTGAAAATTTTTCTCACTAAGTTCAGAAAAAAATGTATATGTTGGAATCACCTTAGGATATCTATCCTCTTGTTGGTTAGATCCAACTGCCATAAAATTCAATCTCTCAGCCCTTGGGATCCACTTATTCAGGATTGGGATAGCCAACTCCTTATCCCTTTGAGATAACCCTATTGCTAGTAGCGTCAAGGAGTAATTGGCATGAACACCATTAAATTTGGCCTGGATATTCTTATTCAAATGTTTCAAGACAACACGAACAAAATTTGAGATGTTTTCATACATTGTGTCTTGTGCCTATTTCAACAACTTCTTATATGTTTCAAGTTGTGAGAGGAGTTGTTCTCTTGTAGGTTCATTAAATGAACTAGGACTTGATTTTCTTGGTTCCTCTACTGAGAGTGGCTCTTGCCCCAAATTATATGGCACTATTTCCAAGGTTTTATATTGAGGGGAAGGTTGGGAAGATGCAATTGGAGAGGGTGGAGGTGGATGACTCGAGCTAGCTTGGCCTAGATTTCTTTGCACTTCTTCCCTCTACTTATAGAATTCCAACTCAGTCTCTAGCATAGCTACCTTCTACTGACTATTATCATATTCATTAAGGAGCTCATGGTACTTATTTTTGAAATCTTCCCTTTCAAGGGTAAGGTTTTCCATAACTACTTTAGAAAATCTAGCCACATTAATAACCATGTTAGCTTCCTCCAAGGCTGGGGTATCAACAAATCTCTTTAGAAGTAATTTCCCACTAAAATTTGATGGCTTAGCAAGTACTGGTTTCTTAGATGCAATGGATAATGACCAGATTGCTAGTGCATCCCAATATTTGCTAAATGCAGACCCCCAAAGTGCCATATTCAATTCCTCCTCTATTTTCACTAGGGGATTTTTAGCCCTCCTTATGGTATCCAAAACTATAGCATCAACAATATCCCACTCTAGAAGCAACAACACCACATTTCTTCACAATTTCTCTGCCATCCTAGGCAGTAATCTTTTGGAATTCATCCCTCATAACACTCCTCAAATTAGCTTGAATGACACTCTTAGGAAGCTCTAGATGTAAAATCCTCTTAGTGACTACCTTCTTTGCATATTCTACAACTTTGGCTCTCCATAAGAAATCTCTGAATGCAGGTGTTTCAACAAAGGAGTCATCTTTCATAAATTCCTTACATGCCTCTAACCTCAAATCATCCACACTATTTAAACCACTAATATCAAGTTTTCCCAGCCTAAGGTTGCTTTCTCTTGAACTTGAGGCAACTTCCCCTATAGGAGGAGGCATTCCTTGTTGCATATCCTTAGAAGTAACAAGGATATCATCATCATCTGTATTAGAATACTCAACCACTCCTCTTGCCCCAGTCCTTTGTTTCTTAAGGGGTGGCTGCTCCAATGGAGTAGGACTTCCTAGAGGTGAATTAAGATCAATTATAGTTGGGGGAATCTACCTTGGAGGTGATGGCATGGCACTTTCAGGAGAAACAGCCCTTGATCCCTCAGAAGTAATAGGGGTTAGCAAGGTTTGTTCTTCTTCCACTACTTTTTTTCTCTTGGAATAAATTATTATTTGCTTAGGTGGTTGATAAGTGGGCCTTTCTTCCAACTCCATATTCGTATGTTATTCAACCACTCTTGCTTTTCCTTTATCTATAACTTCCTATTTCTCCCTTAATATACCAACTATACTTTCAAAATTATCCATGACATACATGACCTGGCTGAATTAATCAGGTATGTTTGGCAGAGGATTATAATTGGGATCCCTTTTCCATTCCTTCTCCACCATCTTCCTGAAAGCAAGATACTTAGCTTTCCTTTCATCCTATTCTGGAAAACTAGAAATATTCCTGATTACATTTTCAGGATAGTAGAATATGTGCAAAAAAGTACCAAGCCTTTTATTTTCTTTTAATATAGTAATAAAACCCTTAGGGTCATGATTCCTCGGGCGCATAGTCTCCAACTTGTAAGGTGACAACAAATGAAATAATTCCCTCCATGCCCCTTTCACCATAACAAAATCAAGAAACGCTATCCACTCTGGAAAGAATGAGCCTTTCTTTGTTGTATCAGGTAAACGTGTTGCCTGAGAAGCTCCCAATTGCCTCATAATTTCAAGAAATCCTATCCTTGATGGCACATCTCTTGGTAGAACATATGGATCTATACTGGTGCCATATACTCTGAAGATTTTTTTGTCAGGATATAAAATCAAGTCTCCCTAGCTGTGACTTAAATTCAAGTTAGGCCTCATCTCCATAGGTCTCAAGAATTCATGATTTTCCTTAGGAATCCTTGGTGGTTCATAGATCAAGGACCTCTTTAGTTTTGATGAAAAATCATTCTATAACATCACATAATTATACTTCTGGTCATCTTTATCCAGGATCTGGGTCCAACATTGAACAGGAAAATCAACATCTTCTTCCTTCCTTCTCAATGTTATGTCTTTCTCAAAAACCTTCTCCCCTTTATACAAGAACATATGCATTAATAATGAGTACCACCAGAATTTCACCCACTGTTTCCCTTCCTTCAGCTCAACCAAACCTTTATGGATATTTTTTTCCAAATATGTGGCATAATCATAAACTATGTTGTAAGCTGGATGTTGTAGATGTGTTGTTAGATAACTTTATTCCCTCTGCAATGTGTTAGGTGGAGAAAAACTGATGATTTGGCACAAAGAATATATAGTCTTCTTGTCGAACCCCAATCCTAATTCCTGCAAAACACAATGAACAAACACATTAGAAGATAAAATGCAAGCAAGAACAAGGATTCCCCATGAAATCTATTAGCAAAGTTTCAAATAAGAAATAATGCAAGAATGAGACGAAAGAACAATAAAGCAAGCTAAATCCTATTGAAAACAAATGAAAACTCTTGATCCCATGGGGGAATTGGTGCCAAGTTGATGTGAAAATTGCCCCTTTCCCAATTCCTATGATGCAAGATTTATGTGTGATGAAGAGTGATCCACTTTGTTGATGCTTGATGAGTGCTCCAATAGAAAAATCTGCATAACCTAGCTATAAACTCAATTATAATGGATGAAAATTGTCAATGATTTGAGCATAGTAAATTTACTCAAATTGTGGATGGATCAAATGAAGGATGAGATCTTCATTTATAGATGAGATTGATTAGAGAAGAGGCAAAAGGGATGAATGTGGGACTAATCTTCAACAAATGATAAGAAGCCACATGTCATCATGTGAATGGTTGAGGAATGAGCACATTTTGAAGAAAGTGCAAAGAGGGGGGAGATTCAAATTCAAAATATGGCTTGAAGGATGAGGTGAAAGGTGAAGCAAATGCACATGGCTCAAGAAAAGGACATGTAAGAGATTTCAAATGCTTTGTTGGAAGGGACAAGTCCTTTTGGGGGGATATTTCAAATTTGAGGAATATTCCATCTTTGATGCCTTTTTTGAATGAAAATAGATGATTTGTAAATCAATTAAATTGATTTTCATGTGCAAGTTTCAAAATCTAGAGGATTGGAGTGATTAGGATTAAATTAATCAAGATTTGATTAATTTAAGAGGAGATTAGGTGATTTGACTATTTGATTTAGATTTGTGGGTTGAAATAAATCAAAAAGAGATGAAAATGATTAAGACCTAGTTAAATAAATATTTTGATTTTTTTAACCAAAGGGGGTGATGTTAGATTAAATTAGATAAATATTTGATTTATTTAATTTAATTAGATGAACTTTAGAGATTTAATCAAATAATATGGATTATTTAATTAAATAAAGATAGGAAGATGACATGACCTATATAATTACATAAAGACAATGATTTAATTAAATCAAGGGATTTATTTAATTAAAAGGGGAATTATGATGACTTTAATCAAATAAGGCTATTCGATTAAATGGTTAGATAGAGGGATAATTTAGGATGAAGCGATGTTAGTAGATCAGGATTGAGTGTGTGATATCAATCTGTATATTTTCTATGTCTACACTTCTTAAAGTAGCTAGCGAAATATTTCATTAGGAAGGTCTCAAGCTCCTTCTCATTGATTTTGATCTATTTTCTACTCTTCCCATTAGTAGTATGCACGAGCAACAACTTTTTTCTGATGAATACCTTGGTTTTTCGTGTTCCTTCTTGATAACACCCATATTAAGAGGAACCAAATCCTTAATCCACTCATGCAAATCGAAAATATCTTCATTTTATGGTCTAGTTATCCTTACCATTTCTTTCCCATCAAATATCCTAATGACCCTAGAGACCAGGTCATACATTGAGGTGATATCTTTGAATAGATCAACATCCATATATACGTTGGGAACCATTAATTTTACCATATCTAGCCTCCAAGGGTTACAGAGAGGAATCCCAAGGTTCATATTTCTGAACCAATGGTCAAAGAGCTACCATCTAGTATAAGGCACTTCAGCATCATTAATGAAACACTACTTGTCCATCACTCCCTCTCTGATCCTAGGGCCGTAAAACAAGATTTTCCCTTTAGGTTTCTTATTTGTAGAGGATGTTAGCAAGTCAATTACATCATGGGAAAGTAATCTAGGTTAGGTTGTGAGGGTAGTAGTTTGTACTTTGGGAGCCATGGATATCAAAATGAATTTTAGGAAGACCAGGGTTTCGACGAGAAAGACTCCAACTACCAACCTCCTAATTCAAACCTAGGGTTCAATTTGAATGCCAATTCAGAAAGGTCTCACAGGGCTACAAAATTTTAAAGACATAATTAACCCTAACTTTGAGCAATTAAAGTAGAGCAATAAAAGACATTCACTTGAAAGAAAATTGAAAGAAAACCCTAGCTCAAAAAGCTAGAATAAAGCATAAAACTACGTTTATTGTACTTACAACTTTCAATCACAAAAAACCCTAATGATGGTTGGATTGAACTTTGCAAGTCACCTCCTTCAATTTTTCATATTGCTCCAAACACATCCTCAAATCTCAACTATGAAAGAAATGACCACATACATGCATTTTGAGGGAAATTGAGTAGATTTAGAAGTCACCTCCACCATTACTACTCGCTTGTGTGAAGAAAAACAATTACAATGGTTGTACTCACAATTTTGAATATACACCATTGATCTATAGCTGAGATGGCCACCTTGGATGACTCAAATTGAGTCAATTACATTTGAATTTCATCGGTGTTCCATCTCGAACAATTGGCCAATAAAGATATGCCAATTGGATCCTTCTTCGTGTATTTCTGGGCCCCACCTGTCAATGGTCATAGGACATATGTGGTGAATTCTCACAGTTCTCACAGCCTTTAACAAGCTTGCATTTGAACTCTGCAAGATGGTAGGGGATGGTAATGATCAACTTTCCCCTCTTAATAATCACCGTTGATCATAAAACTTAAGTGTTAGAATGAAAAGTGATGGCTAGGTCTATACCCGTGATCAAACTCATGTTAGCATCTCATAGACCACACAACAGTTAAAGAGCCATCACTTGGGACCTGTGAGCTAGTGGGGAATGACTCAAATTAATTCCCATGAATAGATGATCTTTAATCCTATACATACAACAAAGTTAGTCGTAAAATGGGGCCATGATTACGTCGACGACACTTTTTCCCTTGAGGATGAAAGACTTAGGCTTAAGTCATTTAGGAGAAAAATATTAAAGCTTGACATTAGGAAAATTAAAACACTCCATGATTGAAGGTGACCGAGTAACTTAGACATGGGGGTCAATAAAGGAATGCACCGTGATGGCTCAAATGACAATTTAAATGATCATCAATTAGGAAAAATAGGTCAACCTAAGATTAAAATGCCGAAGGTTTAAAAGTAAGGCATTTGAAAACAAGGTTAGAGAGGTAAAACCTTAAACCCTACCTATGGGAAACATGTGACATACCATTACCGAGCACAAAGGGACCTCAAAATGTCAAAAAATTTAGGGACTCCATCACTACACACCATCCACAAATTGATGGACAGAAAGATGTGGTGAATAGGAGTTTGGGAAACTTGCTAAGATGCTTAGTAGGAGATAAGCCCAAGGGATGGGATTTGATTGTACCATAGGAAGAATTTGCTTACAACAATTCTATCAATAGGAGCACTAGTAAATGACCATTCCAGATTGTGTATGGGAGTAGTCCAAGAACTACTTCTATACTGAGGAAGATGGATAAGGGGGAGAAGAGTAGTGTTGTGGCTAAATATTTTGTTGAGCATCTAAAGAATTTGCATGAAGAGGTGAATAAATATGTCAATAAGATGAACTCACAATATAAGGCTAAAGCAGATTAGAAAAGGAGGTATAAGGAGTTCCGGGTAGGAGATGAAGTCATGGTTCATTTGTGAAAGGAGAAGTTTCCAATTGGTACATACAACAAGTTAAAGATGAAGAATTTTGGACCATGCAAGATCCTAAAGAAGCATGATCCAAGAAATGCATATGAGGTAGAGTTTCCTAATGAAGTTCATATTTCACTTGTGTTTAAAATTTAATACTTGATAGAATATCATGAAGGAGGAATTGATGAAGAAATAATAGAAGCACAATGGAATATTCTAGCACCTACTTTAGAAAAGGAGGAGATAGAAGAAATTTTAGATAGGCACGTGGGAAGAAGCACAAGAAATAGGAAATATGCAGAGTACTTGGTGAAATGGAGAAGAAGGCCTATTGAAGATTCATCATGGTTATTTGAGTTTGAGGTTAACTGTCTTGGTTTCCCTCTAATTCTTGAGAAGTGACAGGGTCAGTTTTCAAATTACCCTGGGTGTCTGATGCAATTGCATCCAAGGTGTAAGAGCAATCTTGTATCAGCCCCCAAACAAAATGTTTCATTTCAATAAGGGCTAAATTTGGTAGGGTTGATATTTTTATTAAGTTTTCATTTATGCATGGTTGGACAAAAAATATTACATAGACCTCCAAAATGGTAAATTGAAGCCAATGGCAAATAAATCACTTCAATACCATTTGTAATTTGAGAGATATTAAAATTTCAATTTCTGAAAATCCTATTAAAATCTTTGAGGTCAATTTTGATGCATTTAGAGGCCCTGGATGGGCCTGGAAATTGGTAGAAAATGAAAGTAATTAGACTATAGGTCCTATTTTATAACACAACATCTCTCGAGGGCTTTCTGAAAAGGTATTATAATAGAAAATCTGACAATTATATCAAAGTTATGACCCCACAAAGTTGTACTACCAAAATTAATAAAATTTTAAAATATCTTCTTGAGGAAGTTACACTTTCTATAATATTCTAGGGTGGTTACACTTTCTAAATAAAGGATGTGAAAGGGGGGATGTAGAAGGGAGGCCAGAGAAAATTATATGGTGGCTCATATTTGTAGATTTGTAGATTTATGTAATCAAAAAGTTCATGTGATGGAAAATATAATGTTGTAATTTCATTTTTCATTTCAGTGATAATATAAAATATTTTCCTCACATTTTTTTTGTGCCATTATCTATTGTTTTTGTGAGTTTTATATTGTAAGGGAGGTACCCTTCATCATATTGTGAGCTAATCCTCACCATGTTTTTTTTCCTTTTTTGGTTTTCCATGTAAAAATTTGGTGTTCATTTGTTATGTGATGTTGATGGTTGATTTCATGCTTTCCTTTCTTACTGTAAATTAAATGTGTTATGTGGAATGAATGTTTAACTATTTAAGTGGTTTCAAAGAATATTGATTCACACCCCCTCTCAATATTTTGAGTTTTCAACATCATTAAGTGAATGCCAATCATTTTAACATGATGCATTTGATGTGTGAATTAAGAGAAACACATGTTATGGTAAGTGTTAGAACCACACAACCTTTCTTATGTCATTATAAGAGAGACCTTAGTTATTTTATGAAACCTAAACACACATTACATGAATCTTAAGACTTGTATTGGCTAGTTTATTTGTTCATATCACATACTCATATTGTGTTTGGTGGGTCATCCCTATATGAATCTCAATCATTTTAACATGATTCATTTTAGAAGTTAATTAAGAATGAATATTAAAGGTGTGGTCAAGTAAATAAAGAGAGGTTGTGCTAAGTGTTAGAGCCATAGTCTCCTTATGATATTGAAAGATAAACCTTGGTTAATAATTGAAACTCACAAATACACAACCTACAATCTTAAGCCACACATTGGGTAGGTGACATATTAATACCACTTACTCATTTTATGATTGGTTGGTCATTTTTAAGTGGATCTTAGTCATGTTGACATGATGCATTTGATGTATGAATTAAGTGTGCATATAAAATGTTAGGTCAAGTACAAAAAGAGAGGTTGTACTAAGTTTTAGAACCACATAGTCTTATTTATGTCATTGAAAGATGGACTTTATTTATTTGATGAAACTCAAAAACATACACCCAACAAGAATAAATAAAAGTTGTTCATTTTCTAATTGGTGAGTCATCCTTGAGTGAATTGTGGTCATTTTAATATTATGCTTTTGATGTGAGAATTAAGTATGTATATCAAACATGGAGTCAATACGATAAATATAGGTTGCACTAAGTGTTAGAACCACATTGTTTTTTGTATTCCATTGAAAGAGAAAAATACATTATTTGTTTAAAATCACAAACATATACCCTACAAGAATCTCAAACCATGTATTGGATAGGCTACATGTAAAAATCATTCATTCATTTTTATAATTGGCGAGTCATCCCTAAGTGAATTTAAGTCATTTTAACATGATGCATTTTATGTGCGAAATAATTGTGTAGGTCAAATGTGGGGTCAATTAGAGAAAGACAGGTTGTGCTAAGTGTGAGAACCACATATACTCTTTTATTTCATTTAAAGAGAGACCTTGATTATTTGTTGAAACTCACAAACAAACACCCTACATGATTCTTAAGCCATGCATTGGATAGGTTATATGCTAATACCACTTACTCATTTGGGATTGGTGGGCCATCCTTGAGGGAATCTTGGTCATTTAAACATGATGCATTCAATATGTGAATTGTGTATAGATTAATGGTGGGGTCTAAAGAAAGAGAGGTTGTGCTAAGTGTTAGAGCCACACAATCTATTTTTTCATTAAAAGAGAAGTCTCAATTATCTATTGAAACTCACAAACACACACCCTACAAGAATTTTAAGCCATGTATTGGCTATGCTACATGAAAAATACTACTTTGGGTCATCTATAGGCGAATCTTACTCATTTTAACATGATGTATTTTATGTGTTAATTAAGTGTGTAGATCAAAGGTGGCGCCAAAAAAAGAGAGGTTGTGCTAGTGGTAGAACCACATGATCTCTTTTATGTCATTTAAAGAGCAACTTGACTATTCATTGAAAATCTTAAAAACACATGCTTCAAGAATCTCCATGTATTGGTTGGGATACATGTTAACAAAAAAAATTAATTTTTTTATTAGTAGGTCATCTTTGAGTGAATTTAGTAATTTTGACATGATTCATTTTCTTTGTTAAGATCAAAGGTAGGGTTAAGTAGAGAAAGACAACTTGTGTTAAGTGTTAGAACCACAATCTCTTTTATATCATTAAATGAGAGACTTTGATTATTTTTTGAAAATTATAAACACGCATCTTACATGAATCTTAAGCCACACATTAGAAAGGCTACATGTTAATAACACTCATTTTGTGATTGATGGGTCATTCTTGAGTGAAGATAAATCATTTTAACATAAAACATTTGATTTGTTAATTAAGTGTGTAAATAAAAGGTGAATTCAAGTAGAGAAAGAGAGGTTGGATTGAGTGTTAGAATAAAATAACATATTTTATTTCATTCAAATCTAGAATTGGATTATTTTTTGAGATTCACAACACACAACATATAAAAATATTAATCCATGTATTGGTTAGGCTGAATGTTAATACCACTTACTCATTTGTGGTTGGTGTGTTATCTATGAATAAATCTTAGTCATTTTAATATGATGCATTTTATGTGTGATTTAAGTGTGTAGATTACTTACGTGGGGTTGCTAAGTGAGAGAATCACACAATCTCTTTCATGTCATTAAAATAGAGACCTTGATTATGTGTTGAAATTCACAAACAAACATCCTACAAGAATATCAAGCCATGGATTGGGTAGGCTATGTGTTAATACACTAGTAGAATTTGGCAAATAAATGACTAGGTGACTAAAATTTTTAGTCACAACAACTAAAAATGACTAAATTCTACTCATTTTTTGCAAATCAGCTATAAATGAGTAAGTAAATGACTAATTTGGTTGTTGACTAAAGATTATTTAGTCACACAAATAAAAATGACTAAATAGTTAGTCATTTATTTAGTCAAAATTTATTTGAATAAATCATTTAAGAAATCAAGAATATAGCCTACCAAAATACTCTAAAAATTTAATAAACATACCTTAAAAATTTCATCAAAATCTTATTTTCAGGCGTAGCCCACTAGAATGGAGTTTTCATTTTAATAAACATACTCTAAAACCTTCATCGAAACATTATTTTCAGGCGTAGCCTGCTAAAATGGAGAAGTGTTTCAGTAAAGAATGACAGAGAATGGTAAGGAGATGTGCGTGAAAAGAGGCATAGGATTCATTGCTGCCTATTTCATTCCTTCTCTGCTCAACAAGGGTTACATTGCTCACACTACTATTTTTAATACATGTATTTAATTGGAATATATTTTCATAATCTCAAATTCCTTCAGATGCTTTTGAAGTATCAATGTATCCTATATAGGGTTTAGAATGATTTCCTTTAATTAAAATAAATAAATAAATGATGTATTTTCCTATGATTAGATAATGTGGAGATCTCCTAGATCTTCCCCAGCTCATTGTCCTCATTGGCATTATATTCATTACTCTAGCTACTAGGGTTTTGCATGTGACATCTTTAATATCTTCATGACCATGGCTTCTAAATAGATCTCAATCTTTGCTTTAATCCTTATCATGGTAACCCTTGAGTTCCATAATCCACCTTCAATCTCTTCTAAGAATGTTGTCTTAAGCTAGAATGCATAGCATGCATACAAAGCAAGTCCTTCATACCTACCATTGTTTCAAACCACCACTCACTTCCTTGCTTAAAATGTTGCCTCCATAAGCACAATAGCATGTTTTAAAATCATGGTTGCCAGTGATTGACCATTAAGGTCACTACTTTCATCAAGATACAATGAGATTTTTATCTTCAAACTCAAGGCATTATGCAAGATAACATTATGAATTGTTTATTGTGTATGATTTGATTTTCTTGCACATTTACTGCTTTGCTAACTTACTTTAAGATAGGATATTGCACCCTCAGCTGCAATCTCAAACAAATCACTCATTTTCACTTGAAGATTCCTTTCATGAGCTTCCTTCTATAAAATCAAACTATGCCCTATAGACTACCTACTTACTATAGGGGACTCATTGTTTCATAGTGTTGTGGCTCTTAAGATCCTTCAACCTTATTGTCACTACTTCACAGTCCACAAGGTATTATTCACTATTCTCCCATCTTTAATGAGTCTCAAAACACTACTCAAACATGAAATCCACTACCTCCATTATACAATGACTAGGAAGAAACATTGAACCTATGATTAACATTGTTACTTCATTTGGATAGTCATTCCCTGATTGTATTTGTCTTGTCTAACACTACCAAAAGCATTTGAAAAACCCTTAAAGTCAGCAAGGGGGTAAGGAAACTCACCGTTAAAATATCCACTTTTCTATGCAAGGTTTGAGCTTTATTATCTTGTCACTGTACAATGTATTTTTGACTGTCACACCTCAAGTGACTGTCATTCTTCTTACCATAGATTTCATTTACAAATGTCACTAAGCCACATATGTGCTTGTTATTGGCTACAATATTTAGATTGCAAGATTTTTTTATTGGCTACACTGTCTCAATATTTCTAGTATTGCAACCTCACTAATCCACTAGAGTTACTGTTTATGTTTCTACGAAGGCCTAGGGTTTTTACCCTAGTCATGCTCTTACCAATGCTTTTTTTGGTATTAAAAAACAACCTTAAATATTGGGTCAAAAAATTAGCTGTCTTGACAGGGTTGTGGTATGATCTTGGATTGTATCCTAGAGTGTGTGGGAATCTTTTGTTTGATCATTATGGTATGTAAACCTAATCAGGGAAATGCATCCTATATAACATGGGTCTTGCTTTAATACTTTCCATAATGGTTATTAAAAGATCACATTATTATAGTTTGTGGTAACCCAAGATTGCATTCAATTATGTAACAAACTTCATTTGTAGTTTAAGTTGTACACTTTTAAGTAACATTCATAAGGTTTAGAAAATCTTGATCACTCTCTAGAATAGCCCATTACACTTGGGTTGTGCTTGAATGCACTACATAATTGATATAACACAACCACTCTGCATTTCAAACAGAGTTATAGGCTCTTTATTGCAACAAGAGGTAATCACTCTTGGATCATGCTATCATTACATCATAACTTGTTAAACTTGTGTCAACTTGAATGTACCCAATGATGATTGACACCTAATTGTGATGACAGTGATTTTTAGTATGAATTGTGCTCATATGAGTGCCTCCATTTCTATCACAACATAGCCACATTAAACTTGGGTCACACATGAATGCATCCTGTATTTGTTATAGCACAACTATGCCACATGACCAATAGAGTTATGGATCATATAATTACAGTCACAAGAATTTTTTCCTCAATTGTGTTCTTATGGTGATTCCATTACCATTATAGCATAACCCTTGGGACTTATATTGTTCAAATCCTTACATTGCTTATTTTCTCATTGGATGGATTGCTTCATGGATTTTTTGTGATTTATACAACTTTTGTTTTGATAGTAAATGGCATTAGATTCTTTTGAAGCTGAAATGATTTATTAATTATGGCTTTATGATGATTTTGAGTTTTATTTTGAAGGGGTTAATATGTGGCATTTTTATGTGTAGCAAGAATAGATTGTGATGCAACATTTGGGTATGGATGGTTCAAGAAAAAATGGATTGCTATCAATGTCATAACTAGGTTGGAGAGTACTTTGAGCTGGTGTGAAACACTTCTGGGTGTTTTCAGTTGGAAGCAAAACCTAATTGTAGGAATTTTTGAATATTCGATAGAGGAATTTCCTTTATTCTAAAGATAAAATCATAAATCTTCTTGTCCAATTGGACATCCAACCTAAGATCTTTAATATCCAATAGAGAAAGTTTGTACATTGTAAAGATAAAATCATAAATCTGCTGGATGAATTTCAGATTGGATTTGAGGTAGTGAAGCTCTGATAGAGGAAGTTCTTACATTTTAAAGATAAAATCATAAATTTTATCAATCCAATTTGAGGTCATGAAGCTATAATAGAGAAATTTCCTACATTCTAAAGATAAAATCATAAATTTTCTTGGTCAAATTTGAGGTCCAAGTGTAAGGATTGTCTTTTTAATTATAATTTTTCACATTTGAATTGATACAAATTGTTACTTTAGAATTATGGTATTACTTTTCTTCTAATTTTTTCAACCCTCATTTCAAGGAAGAGCTTCAAAGATGGTTCCTTCAGATGGAGACTACACTTTTCTGCTATAGGTTCAGTCTAGAAACACCATAAGCTCATGTATTGTCATACTTAGGTACAATAGAGTTTGAGGTGAATTGCACTTAGTATTTTATTCTGAAATGGATATGTTCTAGCCTGTAGTTAATTGTTGTAGCATAACAAATAGGCTAAATAGTTGTTCATATACCATAGTTTCAAATTATAAATTTCTATTCCTTATTCTAGGAGAAAATCATAGGGGGGGTTTATACATGAGACACCATTATTTCAAATTCAAAATTCCTAGCTCTTTCACAATTGTTTGCTTCATTTATTTGATCTAAGAAAACATGATGTATAGAAGATGATTTTAAAATCATAGTAAAATCCTTTATTCCAAGATGACTATTCAGAATCTTTCCCATCAGAACAATGAATAAAAGCATCATTCATTAACCTAAAATTTGCAAGAGTTTTGTCAAATTCTACTTTTCCACTCTCTTTTCCATTCTGAATTTTATTCCCAATTTCATCCATGAAGAACTTCCTCAACCTATAGATCTTGTTGTTAGCCATAACTTTACCAGGTGTTGAGGGTAGCTTCGAGTTTTTACCCAAGTAGCAATTGACAAAATTTGGCCTTACCTCAAAGCTATCCTTGACACCTAGTAAAGTTATGGCTAACAGTAGGATCTATAGGCTGAGGAAATTCTTCATGGATAAAATTGGGAATAAAATTTAGAATGGAAAAGAGAGTGGAAAAGTAGAATTTGATGAAACTCTTGCAAAGTTTAGGTTAATGATTAATGCTTTTTTTCATAGTTATGATGGGAAAGATTCTGAACAGTTATCCCAGAATAAAGGATTTTATTGTGATTTTGAGAGCATCTTCTATGCAATAGGCTGTCTTATATCAAATTAATGAAGCAAACAATTGTGAAAGAGCCAACAATTTTGAATTTGAAACAATGGTGTCTTATGTATAGACTCCCCCTGTGATTTTCTCCTAGAATAAGGTATATAAATTTAGAAATTGAAACAATGTTATATGAACAACTATTTAGACTATCTATTATGCTACAATAATTAACTATAGGTTAGAACATATCCATATCAGCATAAAATAGCAAGTGCAATTCACTTCAAACTCCACTATGGTAATTGCTTTGTAAGGAAGTTTGCACTCCATGAACATTCTCAGTTCACATCAATATGTTAGTTATGATCTCGATCTCCTTTGTTATCAAAAGAATAGTGAAGTTCATTGAATAACTCATGACCATTTTGTAGTGCTATGATCCAATGCTCTTTTACTTCTTACTCATTGTGTTCTCAATCACCATGCGCAAATGAATTAGAGTATAGATCTTTGTCACCATATGACAATAATTTTCATTGCTTTTGGACTATTTGTTATGATTCAATCATTGTTTGATAGTGTTATTCCTTTCTCAATCCTATAGGACAAAGGACAATTCATAGTTTGCAACTCTCTAACAATGGACAATTCATAGTTTGCAACTCTCTAACAATGGTAAATAGATACAATAAAGATATTTAAAATTTTAGAAGTGGATTTTTTTTTAATTGCTAAAGCCTATTTATTAGTTTTATAACTTAAAATTATTTAAGCTATTTGAATAGCTAAACTTTATATTATAAATCTTTAAATTAAAATAGAATCAAGTACTTAAAATGATTATAGAGAAGTTGAATGAAAATTAGTAAATTACTACTGATTTAGCTTTTCATTTTGCATGTTTACAGGGTTATTTCTTCCAACATTTTTTAGGCCTATTTTGGATTCTATGGAAACAACAAAGGTAGTTCCACATCCAAGTCTAAATGAGGTGATGAACCATCCTTCTATGATGAAGTTTGTAGGATACACTAAAGAATAAAACTAAAAATATCAGATTTTTAAACCTTTAGATCTTTGAGATTGTTGCAGATTTGATTTGATTTTTGTATAGCTAGACATATCTAAAAAACTGTTGCTTGAAAATGATGTAAATGAAAATGTTATTTTTTTAGAATAATCTAATAGTAGTATTTTTCACTTGCACAATTTTTTTTGTCTACCTTAAGATAACTGTTAAAATTATCATTTTGTTAATCATAATATTTCATTGTATATTTGTATTTTGTTAGATTGTATTGGATAGTTAATGGTTAAGATTTAAAAAAAATAAAAAATTCAGCATAATATACTTTCCATGTACTTCTTTTCATCACTTGTAAATCTATTTTTTTGTTACTTTTTGCTACTTTTTTTATCATAAAAAATAGAGATGATTTTAGTCTTTGTGAAATATTTTCATGCATGTTTGAGATCTCTACAAGGTGATGAAAAAGGCCCTAGGGTTTGGTAGGGTTTTGAGTATCCTTATTGTTTTGATGGTAATGTTGTCACTAAGTTCTCTCCTTGCCCAAATATAGTCACCTGAGAAATTTCCATGATGCTATTGACTGTAAATTACTTTGTTCTCCCTACCTTCTCACTATAGGTTTGATTCTTCAACTCTACCAACTACCCTTCCATCAGAGTGTCTTTTCATTCTCTTGCATCTATTCTCTAATGAATTTATTCTTATGACTCTGAAAGTTATCACTAGGTCTATTATGACTGTTAGGTCTTTGAGTGTATATGATTTTCTACTAAAAACTCTTAGATTGTCATACTTTTGATGAAAATTATCCAAGGATGTTTGCTCATTGACTTAACTCTCTGCATATTCTCCATTATGCATTAAAAATTCATGGTTTCTAGTTAACTATTTATTGGTGTAAGTTGTAACCATTCCCATGTTTCTTGGGACTGTCATACCTATAGGATAGTTTCTTTATAGATTTGAATTTACTTTAAATGGTTCCCATAAATATTGACAAGTTTCATAAGACTGTTGTGTCAAGGTAGTAGATGGTCATGACACATTTCATAAGACTGTTGTGACAAGTTTCATAAGACTGTTGTGTCAAGGTAGTAGATAGTCATGACACATTTCATAAGACTATTGTGACAAGTTTCATAATACTGCCATACTGCAAGAGCCAAGAAGACATGGTGCGGTGTAGTGGTAACATCCCGCATTACCGTGAAGGTTGAGAAATAAATGTGTGGTATGGCGGTAACTCAAATAGTTCTCCTAAATCCCTGTAAGAGTTGAGAATACAAGGTGTGGTGTAGCGGTAACATCCCACATTACTACGAAGGCCGAGAAATAACGATATGGTGTAGCAGTAACATCCCACATTACCACGAAGGCTGAGCAATAACAATGCAGTGTAGTGGTAACATCTTGCATTATTGGAAATGTCAAGAAATAATGGTGTGGTACAGCCATAACATCTCGCATTACCATGAAGATCGAATAATAATGGTGTAGTGTAGTAGTAACATCCCGCATCACCGCAAGGATCATGTCAAAATGGTGCGGTATCATGATTAAACTATAAAAAGAAATATCACATTTCTTTGAGGCATCTTTTTGAAATAGTTTGCTTTCCTTGTGTATATTGCTTCCACATTTTCATGTATGTCTAGTAGGGCACTTGTAACTACAACATATGAAAAACAAAATCCTTTTTGTTATGCTTTGATGGATGTCCCTTCATTATTACTGGATATTTGATGTATTGCACATTATTATAGTGTAAGCCTATTTTTTAGATTGTTTCATTTAACATCACCAATATTCTCCACAAGAATATTTGTCCCTATTTGAAATGATGGAAATGGTTCACATCTCTAAGAACAATTTCTCTTGCAACAATATTGGAGATGAATTTAGATGCAGTGTGAAAATTAAAACATACTTGAAGGTTCTTGACAACTCTAATAGTTGTACCAGGGGCCATGTTTAACAAACCAAATGCAATTGCTAAATTTTCACTATGGTGGCAGATAAATGATTTCTTTTTTCTTCTATTCCATAGCATTAAGTAAAAGTCTTGAATCTGGAAATACCCTTCTACCTTCATTTTCTGAGCCAATTTCTCCAATTTTGCATAGATCTCCCATGTTTGTGGATGTGATATGTCTCCTACACAAAAAATCATGTACCATTTTATGTCTTTCAATCCAACTACATGCAGGTATCCTTTTAATTCCTCTATATTTCATCATTCTCCTTACTATTTGAACCTCAACACACCTGCTTGCTTCTGCATAGATGTTTTAGAGAAGAACATAAGTTGTAGCATTTTTAGGATCCAACTAAAAAAGCAGTGTTGTTGGAATACTCAACCTATATTCATATATGATCCACAAGAACCAAAGGTTTAACTAAAATCTTAGTAATAATGTTTAGGGTGTCCTCAAGATAGCCAACACGGGCATGAAGGTCAACTATATATGTAATACAATAAGGGTTACTGATGTGTGAAGTATGTGCAACTCTCATCTACTAAACCTAGATGACTACATGTATCTAGAACACAAGCAAAGCTTACAATGTCAGTGTTCTAGAGTGCTTCATTAATTCAAAGGTTTTGAGAGCTTCCTTGCAAAATCTATTTTGTGCACATTTTGCAATCATATCATTTCATTCCATGAGATGACATCTCTTTGAGGAATTCTTTCAAACAATTCATTTTGTACTACATTTTGGTGTCAAATCTTTTGTTAATTATGGGTAGTTTCATTTCATTCAAATTCTAAATTCTAGAAAATTATATATAGTAAATAGATTGATGGCTATTTGGATAGTGAAATTAGCTCTCTTAGAAATTAACTAAAATATCTAGAAGCATTATTTTAATTAAAAAGGATTTTGTGGTTATTTTTGTAACAATGATTTTACAATGCAACTAGCTTGCTATTTTCATTCAAGATACAAGTCGTCAAAGTCAAGCACATACCAAGAAGATGGTACTCTACTTCAAATCCTCAACCTCACTTACTTTAGTCTGCTTACATGGGGATATTAAGGAAGTTGGTAAAAAATTAATATATATCATTTTTTGTTTGTGAAGGAGAATCCTGTGAGATTCAATATGGTAGTGGATCAATATCTAGTTTCTTAAGTAAATATGATGTCATAGTTGGAAAACTTGTTGTGAAACATTAGGTTAGTAGTTTTTGGATGTTAAGGCTTCCCAGTTGGATATCAAAGATCTTTTCTCATCAACTTAATTTGGAATTTATGTATAAATAGATTATTTCAGGGTGCAGGTCTTTACTTAGACAACACATGAACCAGGGTTGACATTTTTATTATCTAATTAAGTCTGATGCCATTCTTGGGCTTGGTTTCTAGGAAATTTTTGTTGATAATGTTGTTCCATTCTGGTTAGTGTTGATAGCCTTCATTCTATAATCTGAGCGTATCACCTTTCTTAAACTTTGAACAAGGTTCTGAAATCAAGGGCTCAATATGCATATTTCAGGCCTATGTTGAACACTCTGTTTAAGGAATTTGTTGACAAGGCTACAATTTTTTAATTGATTTATCTTTCTATTGTGTTTGGACTTTTGTAAACTTGCAATATGCAATGCACTTTTATTCTTTCTGAATTGAGACTAATAGTAATTTTGTTGGTTGTATTGAGGTACAACTTCATTCATGGTGGAAAAGGAAACACCCTATTGCTCATATCAGATGGCACATTGCATACAAAGGAGGAAAGATTCTAGCTAGGTTATTTTTGACTGCATTGAAAGAGAGAGCTTCATATATGGGACACAATAAACACTCTCCTTCTTGGATTCTACACATTACAACTTTCTCTAGGAATATTTCCCATGTCGTTGTAGAAGTTTTAAGAGATAAAAGGGGCATGTTCTCACATTGAAGGGCTTCAAGCATGCATTTCCATCATTGTAGAAGTTTTTTGGAGAATTTTCTTTCTTGCAGTCATTTCTGTGCAATATTGTAACTCAAATTTTTAGTCTTGTGACTAAAAATAACAATTGTTATACTCTATTTCTAAGCTATAATTAGAACACCTTTCTTTTATTAATAAAGTTCACCAATTTTTCCTGCTCAATGGTTGGTTTATTGTGTCCAATTGATGATTGATGTGTATTTCTATGTTTTATGCTTAAATACTTGAATATCAATCAATTAAAATGACTAAATGTAATACTAATTGACATCAATTAATAGTTAAATTGACTAAATATACTACCAATTGATAGAAATTAGTGAACAATGAATAAAAATGACTAAATAAGTGACCATTTAACAACAATCAATGACTAAATATATCAGTGAATAAAAAAATCACTAAATAAATGACCATATTACAACAATCAATGACTAAATCAACATCTAAATAAGTGACCAATTAAATATATCAATGAATAAAAAATGACTAAATAAGTGACTAGATTACAAAAATCAATGACTAAATCAATGATTAAATATAACAGTGGAAAAAAGTGACTAAATAAGTGACCAGATCACAACAATGCATGACTAAATCAACGACTAAATATACTACCAAATCAATCAATCAAAACAACGAAGAAATGACTAAAAATGGTTTAGTCATCAATTTGGTCGTGTTATATATGATTGGCAATAAACTACTAGTAATCACATGACCAACTATAGTAATTTATAAGCAGTTTTTAGTAGTTTTTTCAGTAGTTTATTACTGTTTCTATGCTAGCGATACGACTTAATCAATTTTTTAATTAGTGGGTGTAGTGCCCCAAGCCACATACCTAGGGCATTAGCCAATATTTTTTTTGAAATAACAACACGAGAATGAATTCAAGACACATGATACAACATTCACATATCATATTGCATGCTAACTCACATATAAGTGTCATACTAAGAACAATTGAAACAAGGACATTGAAAACATGAAAGATTTTATCATTGCTCGAAGCAAGGTGGCACACATGGAAGAGTTACAAATTGTGTGATAAATCCACCATGATGAACCTAGGAGAGAGTGGGACTACAACATGATGATCAATTTCTAACCCAAGATCATGTTGCCTCATGAACATAACACAAGGATAGGATGAGGGAACCATCTACCTCAATTATATAGGAGTTAATGGTGAAGTCCTCAACACCCTAAGATCACTTGTAAGACAAAATAACCAATTGTGTGATAAATCCACCATGATGAACCTAGGAGAGAGTGGGACTACAACGTGAAGATCAATTTCTAACCCAAGATCATGTTATGATTAAAGCTGGAAGAATGCTAAAATAACAACCAAACTGAATATGTAATGTACATATGAAGCCTTACTTATATAGGCAAGGTGAGGAATAAGATTAGACAAGATCCCGATGAATATCTTAATCCTATCACATGATACAACTAACTTATAACAACCTAGGACACAAGCATTAAATAAATGGCAACTAGATAAGATAAGTGACAAATAATGCTTAACTAGAGAGATTCCTTCCTAGGACCTAAGTGGACATAACAATGTAAATAGGACCTAGATAGGTAAAACACCTATTTACACCAACACCCCCCCTTAAGTACCACTTAGGGAGTACTTATGCAAATGACACAAAGATGGGTCTTGGCTACAAGGCCATGTTAGGTACCCATGTAAAAATGTAAATGCAATCTCTCACAAATGGAGAAAAGGAGAAAATCCAGTGGGGAAAAACTCCTCCCCAAAAGAGAGATAAGATACAATAATGCTCTCCATAAAAATGAGAGGAAAACATTCCATTTGAGGAAAATGACCCCCCCATGTAAGAGAGATGAAGAAGAGACCATTCAACACCCCCTCCCCCCCTCACATCAATGAAAAGATCCATAAAATTCCAATTAATCTCCATCCATACAAAGGATGACAAGAGAGACCATACAACCCCCATAATGAGATAACCTAATACAAAGAAGAATTGGAAGCACACTTGTGGAGTAACAATGTAATCCTTAATTCGACAAGAAAGGAAATATAACTATGCTGATATAAACCATATTAGAGTCACTTAAGAACTCGGGTCAAAATCATGATAAAGCAACATCAAACCCAATTCCATGGAACACTAGAAAACTCTCAAACTAGCACAACCCTAGATTTTGTGAAGCAAAACTTGATTGAAAAATGATCTGGATTTGAAATGAAGCGCAAAGATCAAAATTGTACCCTCACAATTGTCAAAACATCCAAGTAATCTCCAAAAACCCCTTTGGGGAGAAATTGAAATAGCAATCAACCTGGGATAGATATAGAATAAAGTGCATGGATGACAATGTAGAGATCCTTAATACCATTCCAATACCTTTACAATGCCACAAGAATCACAAAAATTAGAGATTGTGGCAAAAATTTATATGAGCTTGGGAGCCAAAAATAGAGATATTACTTCAACTAGTAATAAATGCCAAAAAATCAAAATTTTGCAAAATAACCTACATTATTACAACATTTACAAAACCAATTTTCTGATGATATTTCATTCAAAAATTTTCCTCTTGGGTTGCAAGTTATGAGAAAATGAAAAAAATCCCTAAAAGAGGGCACCCGTAGACTAAATAGGAGCAAAAACAAAGCCCCCTAGGGGCTTGCGGTTGGTCCACCATGTGACCAACTCTATATGGTTTAAAAAATAAAAAATTCCATCGCCTTAGTAGTGGTAATGCCATTGGAGGAGGTAGTTGGGGGGTAGCGGATTGATGGCTACCCCACCCTATTAGGCCAAATATGGTCGATGCTTTTTTAAAATATTTTTTTATATAAATTAAAACATGCGAACCAAAAGAAGTTGTACCTAGCGACATACGATGTGTCACATGTGACAACTGATGTAATACAAATTCTATAGAGATTTGACCACTAACAAATGTCGACACGACAAGACGGAGGAATATTCTCCCAAGATGCTAGGTAAAAAAAATATTTTCTATGAATATGTTGCTTTAGACATGTGAATGGTTGTAGACGAATGATTCAAGAAATTGTACGAGTTGTACAACCAAGTGTGCATTTGTATGACTATATGGCCTATTTTTTTGCCCCACGTCTTGACTAAAATTGTCAAAAATTGATGATTTGATAGTTGATCCTTAGGTTCTCGGGACTCCTGGATGTAATGGTGAGGTCAATTTTTTTCCAAATTTCTCCGAAAAATACCTACTTCCTTCAAACCCTTGTAGATTTGAAAATATATAACAAAAAATGATGAAATGAAAGCCAATCTTGACTTTCTCTAACACCCTGGATTCAATGGAAAGGTTCTTAAGACCCCACTCACACCCAACAAAAATTTCATGGTAAGATTGGTCCCTCACATTTTGGAAGAAAATATACAACATTGAAACTTTGGTACAATGTAGTAATTAATGGTGAACTCCTCGATATCCAGATCACCTGCAAGACAAAATAACTTCCATAAGAGATGGAAAAAATATCATGCTATGATTAAGGGTGCAAGAATTCCAAAATAACAACCAATCTGAATATGAAATGTACATATGAAGCCTTCCTTATATAGAAAAGGTGAGGAGTAGGACTAGAAAAGACCATGACAAGTGTCTTAATCCTATCACATGATACAACTAACTCATAACAACCTCAGACATAATAATTAAATAAATTTGAACTAGATAAGATAATGACAACTAATGCTTAACTAGAAAGATTCCTTCCTAGGACCTAAGTGGACTTAACAATATAAATATGAGCTAGATAGGTAAAACAACTATTAAAATTGACAAATTCCATCCCCTATACACACTTAAAAACATTCATAATTCCAAAGTAAACCTAAGAAAGAGGTGGGTCAACTAGTGGGTCAACTAGGAGATATCACATCTTGACTAGATAGGATGACCACCATTTCCCTAGATGCATGGTACACTCACTAGTGAAAAGGTGGGAAATGTCCCACTAGGGACACCCAAAGACAAGGGATAAATGTCCATATGAGGTTACACCACTAGGAAGTACAAGCCTTCCAATAACTAGAATGATAATGGGCTATTTCCATGCAACAACTTGCTTTCCTATTCAAAAGATGTCATAAAACTCATATTATGCAACTTATCAATGAAATGAGAACATGGGAAGACTCACCAAGAAAAGGGAAAACTCATCTAAGGTGGATGACCAAACCCACTATTGGACACAAGAAAATTAAGGAGACACTTCCCATAGACTAGGAGGTCTACAAAGGACTCTAAAAAAATTATAAGGACATGATAGATGAAATGGAATTTTCTAAACACACACCACTCTCCCTCAAACCATGACAAGAATTGAAAAACACCTCTCCTTAAAAATTGTCACACTTAACCCAAGATTAGGAGAAACAAATGTAACATACACAAATAATTTCATAGTTGAATGTTCTCTATCACATTACATTCATTTTTTAAAAGAAAAATCAAAAGGTTCTCTAAGTCCATTTTAACCAACAGAGAAAATTATATGAAAACCATATAAATGATAGACACATTTGAGATTAATGTTACAACATAGTAAAAGAAATAATAATACTATCACTAGACTTATGTGGGTGGTTTATAATCCATCTAATAATGAGGTTCAAAATAATATTAAAATTACATGAGAGGTCTCAAATTTCCTAATGTATACATTTTATAGCTTCATTTCAATAATGAGGAAACTAAAGGAAAGGAGTGGAGAACTCCCACTAATAGACATTTCAAAGCTCCTCTAATATATTGCAAGTCCCCAATGGTGGTTCCATAACACCCAACCAATTGGCACCCAAAGGTCTACCCCACTATGTTAGGAGATAATAATTTGGTCACAAGCACACATGATAATGGAAAAAATGGGAATATGACTTTTACACATATGCCAAATAATATGAACAACCATCATATCATCCACATGAGAAATAGTAAGATAAGCCATCATAAAATGCATGCCAGTTCAAGATGATCAACCAAACATAACATAACATTCTCAAGGGAAAAACATGCCCAATAATAATCATAAGAGATAATCCACATCACATAGCATACACATGAAAATAGTAAGAATACAACATAGGTATGAACACAGATACAACCAACATCTCCTCCAATCACATACACAACTAGAGATGGGTCTCATGTTAGATACAAAATCCAATAACAACAAGGACAAGGATCCTAGAGGTAAGAAAAGGAGTGTAATCACAATAGCCCATAGTGTTGGCTAAGTGCTATGCATCTTATTTGTAAAAAAATGGTACCCAACCAACAATATATAATGACTCCCAAAGTGCGACATGTCCTTTAGGCTTATATTGAGCCTCTATAAGTGCTATAAATATGATGTAGAATTAGCATCATGTTTTATTTTACCTTCTATATGAAATTTAATAATCCCTTAATAAATGGCTCCTATTATTTCTATCCTCAAATCAATTAGGATCCCAACAAATATTGAGATCCACTACCTTCTTGCACTTTATACCTTAATCCTAGGTTGCTCACACACCAAATTATTATTTGGGAATGACACATAAATCAATGCATGAAAGTGGGATAACAATTTGGAGATAGCCCCAAAATATTATAGATAGAAAAGTAATATGGAGTCTTGTTTCTATCGCATTGAAAATTGTCACCCTTGAAAATTTAACACTAGGTTTAGCTCCCCCCTATGTGCTTGGGCCTAATTTGGCATTTAATTTACCTTTTTATGAATATATTTAGAAAATTAAAAGATGGGAATGAAAATAAGAATTTACTATTTTCCCACGATGTTTAAAGCCCCAACAAGGATGAGTCCAGACTAGGGCACCCAATGCCCTTATACAACCCTTTTTTGACCCAATTTGAATATGTTAGTGTCGATTCTTTATTATTTGAAAATTTGAATTCATTTGTTAGCTATTAATATTTGATTTTTGGGAAATTAGAAGAATTGCTTATACATTTAAATCATTTTCACCATTTTAATCATTTCATTTTTGAGGAAGCAATTGAGAGTACTCAAGAGAAGTATTATCAAGATCATTGCAACATTTATTTTAGTCAAGCATCATGTTAGCCATGCATCATGTATTTATGTGAGTTTTTTCATCTATTATGTGAACATTTTTTTTGTGAGTACTAATACACAAGACTTCAAATCTAGCATCAAATTCCTCCTCGAAGGTTATGATCACATGACTTGAGTTGATCATGAAATGTAGATCTAAGTGGTGAGTTGCAACAATTTATTAATTTTGATCACTTGTTATCATTTAGACTTTGCTTGACCAAGGGTAATCTCTCCTTTTATATCATCATAGCCATTGTGAAAGTAGAAATACCAAAACATGGTTTGAATTAGGCAAGCCCCTATACAACACAACCCTTTCCCCCTCTTTCATGTGTATATGTTTTTAGATCTTAGAAAAAATGGAGGAATATTGAAGAATAATTGCTCATTCAAGCATTCAAGCCCTACAAGTTGTCAAATCAAGGAAAGTGGATTTTATCAACAACAAATGAAGTTTTGATAGTGACCCTAAAAAGGAACTTGCAAATTAGGAGCAAAAAAAGTGTGAAGTCAGATCTTGAGTAACAATAATCTACTCTAGGACACCCAACACCCTTGTCTAGCTATTTCTACCCCAAATTTACATGCCAGGTTCCTCTGTGTTTGTCTTTTTCTTTTTTGGAATATGTTTTTGTCTCTTTGTCTTGTGTTTTTTTTGAAATCTCAACACTTTGTTGTATTTTCTTTATTAACCTAGGAACATCATTGTGTCATAGAACTCAATCAATTAAAATTCAATTAATCACAACACATCACTCTCCCTCCACAAGGATTAAAATAATAATCCACCATTCTAGCTCTTCCATTGAGGTTTGTAGCCAAGTGGATATTGAGATAATTTTTAGTCCTTAAATTTCCTTAATTGGAAGAAGTGGGATTTAAGACCTGAATAACTTTTTTCAATCAAGCAATTTCATCCCAATCTAATTCACTCAAAATTATCCCAATTCATAAATTTATAAATTATTTTCCAATGTAAAATCATGAAATTCCCAATCCACCATTAATAAATGGTAGAAAAATTCAAAACTTTTAACTATTGAAAAAATTCAAAAACAAAACACCAATTTAGTTCTAATGTGAACAACAACTTTCGTTTGCAATAAAATTTCCATTTTCTTTAATTTCTTAGAAATATTTCCATAACCATGACATAAAATAAAATAAACATTTTAAAAAATAAATTCAAACAATAATTTAACTAACAATAATGCAAAGAAACTAGTCTAGAATTGAGGCCATATGCTATCACAATGGTGAGCATGAAAACCATGAAATAAGAGAGATATAAAAAGATAGGAAGATAAAGTAAAATACATTAAGTTTGAAGCTCACAAGAATACAATTTTTCTTAAATTCATTCTAATTTAAAAAATTAATCCACATACAAATCCACCACACCTTTTATGCCTTCCCTTACAATCCAATTCCAAATCCAAACAATGCAATAATCAAGAAAATCCAACCATTTGGAGGAGAGGTTTTTCTTTTTTGAGAGAAAATTTCCAAATGTGAGAAGAATGAATAATTCCCTCCCTCTTTTCTTTTTAACTCTCTTTTTCTTCTTCTATTTTAATTTTCACTTTATTTTCTATCTTTTTCTTTTCACAAAGTACATTTTTCAAGAAACTTACAATCCCTAAGTCATTTTCCCCTTTTAAAAGGAAAATGAGGTAATTTGAATTAATTATTTTTTAGGAAATTTAAAGAATTCAAAATAAATTTTCCAAACAATGGATATTTTTAATTTACAATTAAAATATTTGTAATAAATTAAATACACTTTCTAATGTTTAAATTATTATTTTTAATTCACAATTAAAATATTTGCAATAAATTAAATATACTTTTTAAAGGTTATCAAGCACACTGATCCAAAGTGACATCTTTGATATAAATACAATTGGTGAAATAAATTAGACTTGCATATTTAGATGGGAAAATAATCTTCTACCTACACAATCAAGTGAAATGTCAAGTTTACCTATACCATATATGTAATAGGTAATGTAAAATCACCTAATAAGGTACAACATCACATAAATCATCCCATACAAGTAAATCAATTCCAATGTACATCACCCAAACATAAAAATATAACAATTAATTAAAATACAAGATATTGTGATCATTTAATAATGAAATCTATAATCCTAATTCTTAATGCTAGTAATAAAATGAACCAATATGATAGTATAGCCATATAAATCATAACATATGTATCTATAAATAAATAACATGATATTGATGCCAAATAGAATATCTATGCATAAGGGATCTTGCATCTTCAATGCAAACCCTCACTTGTTGACATATTCTCATCATTGAATATTTTGAGTTTTTTCAATATACATGGCAATTTGATATTCTTGATGAAGTATTTTTGACTCTTTATCTCTTATTTGATAGCTCACTTCTTCATCAAATTCACCCAAGTATATAACCAGACACATTGCATCATTCGGTCTTATGTTTTCTAGAATATATTTAATTTTCTTCATAAATCTCTATATTGTAAAATATTGAAATATGTAAATGCAAAAGCAATAGATACAACACAATCAATGAGACATTGCATTAGAGAATTCAAATCACAAAATTAATCGAATTGAAACAAAGCAAATTCCCTAAAATCATCCCATTGTTTCCTATCTTCAGGGATTCATTAAATCATGATGGATCTCAAATTTGTGTATGCACTATGACTATTAGAATGACAACCTGAGGAACGAAATGCTCAGGAAGATGCAAGAAATATATTCCTACATGATGATTAAATTATATGATCTCCTATAAATGACAATGATGTTGTGATAAGGATATGATGCTAAAGACTATGATGCTTGAATGTTGTATGAAAATTGTTGTGATAACTAAGATGGAACTAATATTAAAGCCATGATTATGATAAACTAAATGATTCTAATTGGTAATTGCCAAATGCTCAAATGCTCTCAATTGCTCAAATGAAATTTTCGCAGAGTAAGATTTCTCAAAGTTGGGATATGAAATGCTAGAGAATGATGTTGTATTTATAGGATTTCCAAGGCATAAAATGATGTGGTAGCAACCAATGGTCAGGATTTTAGCTGGAGAGATGAACGGTGGAGAATGAAGAAGTTAGAGGAAATAATAGAGAGTATTCAATTTAATAGAACACTTTGTCAAGTGTGAGAGAGAATAAACGGAGGAAGAGAGCCAAGTGTCTCAAGTTTGTTTCAGAATTTGGTGAGGAAAAAACCCATTTAAATATTAAGGATATTTAAATTCATGGGATAAATGATGAGGTGGAAAGAGGAAACATTGTAGATATGTGACTAAATTCAAATTTAGTAAGAAGATATTAGTTAAATAAAACAAACTATTTGAATTTGTTTATTTAATTAAGATTAGAGGAATATGATTTAAGATAAGAAGAATTAAAAAATGTGAAATATATAAATAAATTTAGAATTTATTTATAAGTAGACGAAATAAGAGGTTTATTAATTAAATACCTTGTATTTAATTAATTAATTATCCTGACCGATTCTAGGTGTATACATTTTTCCCCTCTTTGAAGTGATGTGTTTACACATTGCTTCAAAGAAAAATTTGCTAGTGATGCTGACAATTTTTTTTCGATATGCCCCAAACACTAACTTTTGAGTGATAATGGATATATGCCCCCTCAGGAGATAAATAAATGAATTTTTGAATTTTTAGGATTGTTTTTTAATTTTATGATTTTCTAATGATTTGATGATGATTTCAAATTTTATGATATCTCAACGATTTATCTCCTGAAAAATGATACTGAACCTGCCAGGTGATGAATTGATGAATTAAGGCCCATTTTGTAAAAAAAATAAAATAAATCCCACTTAATCTTAGTTAAAAGATTAAAAAGAATGTGATTTGAGCTCATTTGTGCATTTGCATTTTTAAAAGTAGAGTGAGTGAGCAACTTTTGAGCAAATTTAGCCAGATTGTGATTCTGATCTAGATCCACCAATTCGAGCGCATTCGATGTCACAACCACCCGACCGTGTATGGACCTCTAGTATGTACCCCAAAAAATTCCCTCATAAATTTTGAATCTCATTTTTTTGTGCATTTTTCATGTTTGAAATTCTATTTTCGTATTTTAGTGCATTGGAACCTCAATGTAGCACATTGAATGCCCGTTCTAGCACATATAGTAGAATAGCGCATAGGGTCAAATTTTTAGCACATCCATGTTATAGCACATATAGTAAAGTAGCACATCCATATTTAGATTTAGTGCATCTGATAAATGTAGTAGTGCAATTGGTTTTGTAGTGCATAGGTGATGTTTTGTAGCACATTAGGTCAAAGTTTTAGTGAATAGATCATTTTAGCACATTGTTGCAGTGAAATGGTGCATTGATGAAATTTGATGGTGCATAGAGAGATTTAGCACTTTGAGACCCTTTTTAGGCGCATCTATGAAATTTTCTAGTGCATACATGCTTTTAGCACATAGAAAGACTATTTTAGCACATCTAGGCAAGATTGAAGAAATGTGAATTAAACCCCTTGATTTTGATGATTGTTGATTGCGTCAGCCAATGTTTTGATGTTGTTTGATGATGTTGATAGATTAGATGATGATTGATCTCATGATATAAGAGATTCAATGATAGGATGATGATAATTGACCTCATGATAGATGAGGATCAATGATAGATTAATGAATGACCTCATGATAGGTGAGGATCAATGATAGATTGATAATTGACCTCATGATAGATGAGAATCAATGATAGACACTCGTGAGATGTGATCAAAATCTCATCAGAGCTGATTAGATTGATAGGCTGAATGATTGATTGATAAGATTGTTGATTTGCGATATGTTATGATGATAGGAGCCTTCGACAATCCTCATGTCGTGGGAACATTTCCCAAGGACCTGGGATTTGATTCCATGTTTGGATCAAGCTGATCTAAATGTGATTGGATGATGTAGATTGAATTATTTGCTTAACATACCCCAACATAGGATTAACAGGGGACTTCTGACCATTTTGGCAAAGAGGTGGCACAGTGACCATAACACCTTTCACTTACCCACTAGTGAGATGACAGTGACACCAAAGGATGTTTACCAGATTTTGAGGATTCCTGTTGTTGGTGAGTTGGTTATCTATGATTCCATTGAGCAGGGAGGTATAGATGCATTGTGGAGAGTCTTCGAGGATGATCATATTTGCAGCTATGAGATTCCATGGCGAGAGATGGTTGATGCATGCACGGCATTGCCATGTGTTCTTGCTAGATTTATTGGAGGATTTCTATGTCTCGACTGTAGGTCAAATGGACTCTCATTCAGTTGAGGTTGGATTTTGGAGAGCATGATTATGCAGGGGACAAGATATGCATGGGGATCCTACATGCTTGCACATTTTTACCATGATCTACATCAGGTTGTGTACCTTAGAGCATCAAGTTTATCAGATGGAGTTACATTGCTACAAATATGGGCATGGGAGCATATAGCTGTCACTCGTCCCATTCCAAATAGACATCAACCAACTAGTCATCCATATGTTCATGGATACACAAGTCCAATTTTCCAACATAAGCTAGGAAAATTGGAATACTGGAGGAGGGTATTGGATGATCTCGATATAGTTACATGGAGGCTAGATCTTGACTATGAGCAGTGGCCAAAAGATGACACTAAGATGCCCTATGTGTGTATGACTAGATACCTAATTGGGAGGACTTAGTTTGTGATTGAGAGATTCCTTCTTGGGAGAGTTTTGTAGTAGTATGACAGAGTACAGGGCATGCCCTAGGGAGTGGCTCTTTATGCACGAAGATGGGTGGATATACCAAAGTGAGGACCCACTTTATCATATGATGCAGTGTATTAGGAGTACTAGGGACTCCAGCCAGTGATATGGGAGTATCACCCGAAGATTATAAAGGCTACAATATCACATGAGTATGCTCACTACTTCCTTCCACATCCCTTACCGTGGATATCTAGCCCAGATGAGCTGGTACCTACACAAGACGATGATGAGAGGCCACCACCACATGCACCTAGGTGGAGGAGATATGGAGGAGATGATGAGGAGGAGGAGGGAGAGAGCAGTGATGATGGAGACGGGGATGGAGATGGTGGAGGTGGCAGAGATGGTGATGGGGGAGATGGTGATGGAGGTGATGGTGGTGGAGGTGGTAGGCCAATATTATTTCTTAGATTGCCTCAGAGGAGGAGATCACTGGTGGTTGTAACACATGTTAAGATTTTTTTTCCTTCACAACATCAACAAACACAGATAGCTATGTTATAGTCATAGGTATAGGCCTTACAGACTCAGCTAGCTCAGATATAGGGTTAGATGTAGGCACAAGCACAAAAAAATCATAGATTGTCATGATCATAGCAGAGAGAGATAACTTGAGATAGTAGTGTGAGTAGGTAGAGGGACTGTCAGAGAGACTGCAGAGAGTGGAGGAGGGTACTAACACAATAGATATGCTTAGAGAGGTTATAGGCTTCATTGGAGAGGAAGAGTACTATAGAGGACGTTATCATGAGGTAGTGCCTCTAGAGAAATGAGTTAGTTATGCTCAGTCTTCTAGTGTCCATAGTCATTCTAGGACTACCAGTAGGGGTGTTATAGGGTCACCACCTCATAGAGATCTAGGGGCAGGGCCATCGGGTGGTGTAGTAGGAGGTATAGGGCCGATGTTGTCTAGGGCCAACAACATAGCCATTGTGATGATCCTTGATGTATTTGAGACATTTGATGATGTATACACTGATTATGCTAAGATATTGATTCACTACAATTTTGATGTTGTATCTCTCCACTTTTCCAAGCATCATTGTATACTTGACATTATGATTTTGAGATTTATATGATATGCAAAGATGATTAGTGATCTATGTGTTATCTATATGATGCATAATGGATGTCTATGATGGATGCATTTTATTTCTATGTTATGTGTTATGTGATGTTTTAATATGATGATGCTATGGTTGATGTATGGATGTAAAGATGATATGATAATGCATAGATTATGATTCTAAATGCTTTATGGATGATTTTTTTATGTTATTTGAGATGAATGTGATTATGCAAATGATATGTGATGCAATTAATTTTTTTATTTTCCTGATGTAAATATATGTGATCTAATGCATGAATGAATGTATGATGTAATAATGATTTCTAATGTATGTATGACATGAAAATGATTATGCAACTACATGAGAATGATATGTTTTTGTTAATGTCAAGTATACTCAATCTTTTAATGATAGAGATAACATCAGTTTAAAATCTTTCTAGCATTGGAAAATCCATAAATACAGATGCAAAACTAATATGGATGCAATATAACTTAACCATGGAAATATAAATATGCAAAGTTGTCACTATAATAGTCAATTTGTTGTGCTTTTATCATCATTGAGCCTTTGAATTATTGAAAGTGAGTACAAACATCAATGGTATAATTAAACCACGATAACCTAAGTACTACTTTCATGATTTTTGATATTGCAAGTTAACATAAGCAGATCTAGGTATAATTAAACCGCGATGACCTGAGCATTTCTCGCATAAAAAAACAAGAGTTAATCATTTCCCTATGCAGATTCAAAATGTCATCAATGATACTTTGTAGAGCATGTCCCATGAAAATTTGTGCAGTAGTAATGATTAACTCATAGACAGTAGACAAAGAAAAATCATTCTCGATCAGAGCTACTCTAGTTCATGACATCATTGAGTTGCTCCAGAGAAATGATAACAAAAATCAAGATACAACAATTGAACATTCATGCCAAAGTGATAAAACCATGATTCAGAAAGAACATCATCCATTTAAATTTGTTTTGATCAATTGATTTGTTTGTTAGTTTGGATGGTTGATGTGTAAATTTTGATGATTGATGCTCAATGTTAAGTTGCACTATGATCATTGTGTTTTTTGTGTTGTCTAACTATTATTTATCTATTGGTTTAAGCTCAAAGTTTATTGCCCCTAGTTAGTTCAGGAATTTTCCCCCAGTCTAGGGTGAGACACAACCACCATGCCAGGATATGTACATGAGGTTTTACGATGATAGGAAGAATGATGGAAAAAGTGAATGGTTGACATATGCTCAAATAGATGGAAAAGCTAATCTATCACAAATAGTGCCTATTGCCAGGTTTTCACTACTTGTTTTTATTGCACTTTTCAGATTTTTTCATTTTTCACTTTTTTTTTGTATTTTTTCTTTTTTTCATTTTTTTTTGTATTTTGACTTTTTTGATTTTTTTGTTGTCACCAAGATGCCTGTTTTCTAGGTTTTCATCAGGGTGACCATTTTTTTAGGACTTTTTCTCTTTTTTTTGTATTTTTTCAGGACTTTTAACGTGCTTTGGATGAACTAGTTATATAAATTCTTAGGATGTAGACCGTTGATAGGCTCGTCAAAAAAATCCCCTTCAGGTGTAGATAGCTAATAGGCTCCAGATCCATAAAATGATACGATGATAAGGGACCTAGCCAGTTTGGTTCAAACTTCCCCTTCTCTCGATCCTATTGATTTCATGAATTCTCTTTCAAGACCAAGTCACCAACCTAAAATGCTCTTAGTTTTACTCAGTGATTATAACTCATGGACATCATTTTTTGATAGGCTTTCAAATGATCCACAACTTTCTAACGACGTTCATCCAACAGTTCTAACTCTTGTAGCCTAGACACCCAATAATCTTCATCTGAAATGATCCCCTTTAGTGACACATGAAGTGATGGTAGCTCGACCTCAATAGGTAAAATTTCCTCTAATACAAATACAAGAGCATATGGTGTGGCTCCTATTGGGGTGCGAATGCTGGTTCTATAAGCCCACAAAGTAGGGTTCAGTTGAATATGCCAGTCACATCCAACATCGTTGATAGTTTTCTTTAAGATTTTCAAAATGGTTTTGTTTGAGGCCTCTGCCTTGCCATTTCCTTGAGAGTAGTATGGCGTAGAAAATAGATGTTGTATATGAAACCTTTCACAAAGTTCTTGGACGTCTTGATTCTTGAAAGGTCTACCATTATCATTGATAATGGATTGAGGAATGTCGTACTGACAGATGATGTAATTGAGGATAAAAGAGGCAATTTTTTTTCTTGTGATTGTGGTTAGGGGAACAACTTCAATCCACTTTGTGATATACTTCGTGGCTGTGATGATGAATTTGTGTCCATTGACGAAGGTGGATGAATTTTACCTACAAGATCTAGTCCCCACTGACAAAAGGGCCATGTTGTTGAAAATGGTTGGAGCTCTTGGGTTGGTGCATGTATCAGGTTTCCATGGACTTGGCATTTTTGGCACTTCTTGACAAATTGAAAAGACTCCTTCTCCATATTCGGCTAGTAATACCCCAAGCATAGGAGTATTTTAGCGAGAGTTAGTCCACTTGAATGAGTTCCATAGATACCTTCATGAACCTCACGTAAAGAAGTTTCAATTTTGTTACATTCAAGACACCGAAGGAGAGTACCATCAAGACCTCCTTGATAAAGTACATTGACTATCAAGGTGTGTCGAGTTTCTTGTCAAATTAATTAAGTTATGTTTATGGTTTTAGAAGAGGTCTGGTGGTAGGGTGTTGTCTTTTAGATAGGTGTAGATCTTCCCATAGATAGAAGAGTCGGCCTCAACTAGATGGTATATGACTTGGGATTTAGGGTTATCATAGGCAGGGTTAAATAGTTTTTCCACCATGAACTCATAACGGCTTCATTTTTCAGGTATCTGTAGGAGAGAAGCAATGGTGGCCATAGTATTAAAAACTTTGTTATCCCCTCTTGGAATCTGCTCAAATTTGATCTCCACAAAGTACTTCTTGAAATCATCCACCATTCTTTTGTACGACATCAATTTGTCATCTTTTGTCTGGTAGTCTTCATTAACCTAATTTATGACCAATTGAGAATCTCCATAGACCTACAACTCTATGATTTTCCACTCTATGATTGTCTTGATACCAATGATAAATGCTTCATACTCAATTATTTTGTTAGTGCAAGGAAACATTAACCTGTAGGACTTTGGAATGGTGTGTCCTTATGGCATGAAAAATAGGATTCTGACACCTGATCCATGTTACGTGTAAGATCCATCAAAATATAACATTCACTATTGTGTTGACACTGTAAGGACATCTACATCTGGAAACTCAATGTTCATGGGATGATCATCTTGTAGTGGTGCTTTAGCTAGATGGTCCACTATCACTTGGCCCTTGATTTCTTTCCTATCCACATATTGAATGTCAAACTCACTCAATATCATTACCCACTTGGCTAGTCTTCTTGTCAGGGAAGCTTTGCTGAGTAGATACTTCAATGGATCAATTTTTGCTATGATTTTTTCTGGTATGTGTTCACATGTAGTGTCTTAGTTGTTGAATAGAAAATACTACCGCTAGACAAGCTTTTTCAATAAATGTGTAGTTGATTTCATAGTCATTCAAGGTTTTGCTGGTGTAATAAATATCCCTTTCTTTTCTCGTAGAGTCTTCCTATGCCAGTAGAGCACCCAAAGATACCTTTTTTGTTGCTATGTAGAGTAATAATGGTTTTCCTTTAGTTGGCGGTACCAGTATGGGTGGTGACAACAGATACTATTTCAGTTGCTTCACATTTTTCATCCCATTTGAAAGAAACATTCTTGTGTAGTAAGTGATTGAAAGGATGAGTTTTATTTGCCAGTTGTGCAATGAACGTTCTGATAGATTGAAATCGTCCCTATAAAGATCTAAGTTGGCTGATATTTTTGGAAGGAGGCATCTCCATGATGGATTTTACTTTTGTAGGATCCACCTCAATGCCTTTAGCTAATACTATATATCCCAAGAGTTTAGCTGATGTCACACCAAATACACATTTCTTGGGGTTTAACCACACATTGAATTTCACCAACCAAGTGAAAATTTTGTCTAGGATTTCTATATGTCCTTCCCTAGTGAATGATTTGGTGAACAAATCATCTACATAATTCTCCATAAACGTGTGCATCATGTCATTAAATATAGTGGTCATCGCATGCTAATATGTAGCTCCTACATTCTTCAATCAAAAAGGCATGATGTTCCAACAAAATGTACCCCATGGACATGTGAAAACAGTTTTCTCTTGATCTTCTGGTGCTATTTTGATTTGATTATAACTTGAAAATCCTTCCATAAGTGATATCATTGCATGACCTGCTGTTAAATCCATGATAATGTCAATGCTATGCAAAGGAAAGTAATCTTTTAGACAAGCCTTGTGAAGATCTCTGAAATCTATACATATTGTATACGTCTAAAAATGGTCATGATTAAGCTTGTTAATTAATTAAATATGAATTATTTAATTAATTCTCCTAAAGTCATCTACATATAAATAAATTTAATTATTTATTTATATTGTTCATTTTCTAATTCTTCTACATTAATTAAATATGAATTATTTAATTAATTCTCCCAAAGTCATCTACATATAAATAAATTTAATTATTTATTTATATTGTTCATTTTCTAATTCTTCTACCTTAATTAAATAAATAATTTTATTTAATTATTGACATTTCCCACATTCCTCTTAATTAAATAAAATAAATAAGATTATTTATTTTAATTATCATATCATTCTAAAGTTTGAATATTTGAATATTTAAATAAGGGAATATTCTCTTCATCCCATAATCAAATTAAATATTAAATATTTAATTTAATATTTTCCTCTCACTCTAAATTAACTTTTAAAACATAATTAAAATTTATTTAATTATGCGAGTTTCTATATCCGTCTTCACTTACAAATTAAATAAATTTATTTTATTTTATTCTAACTCATTCTAAACTCATTCTTCGAAATGGCAATTTCCCTTCGAATCTCAATGACAAAAAATTGAAGGAAAAGGGAAACCTTCTATCTCCCTCTCCACTTAGGAAAATCTTCCACCGTCCATTCAAACAAGCTTAATCTAGGCCGTTCAAACATGTTAGCTAATCGAATCCTTTCAAAGACTATAAATACTGGTACAAATCCATGCATTGGTTACACCCGAATACACGCATTTACACGACAAACATATACGCTTATGCATTCACATCATTTTCAGCATCATAGTGATATTATCATCCTTAGCATAGTATTGCATTTAGCATAATGTGCAATTTTAAATCTCGTTCTTCATGTTGTTCATTTTGTTGAGCTTGATTTGTTGATCTAGGAGCCATTGGAAACAACAAAATGCTGGAGTTAGAGAGAGATAAGATGATTTCGGGGAAGCTATAGTAACAGTTTGCTTATTCTATTTTCTTTTTCAGTTTTCCAGATTTAATGTCTTATTGATATGTGTTTGAATTTCATTTAGATTGATACATTTTTCACACACACATAAAATGGCGCCCACCGTGGGGCTCGAACCCATGATTTTAACATTCGCTATGAGTTTTTTTTATAGTTTCCACGTTCTAGAGTTAACTTTAAAAAAAAATTGGCGTTTAAGCGCCTTCGACATTTTCTGCGGTGCATATGAGGTTTTTGACTCATTTGTTTTGCAGGATTCTGTAGCGCATATAGTAACTATTCTAGCACATTTAGTAACTTTTCTAGTGCATATAGTAACTGTTTTAGCGCATTTAGAATCTTTCCTGTGGCGCATATACTTTCTGTTTCGGTGAATATACCTTCTATTTTGGCACATATACCGGATCTGTTTCGGTGCATATACCTTCTGTTTTGGTGCATATATCATCTATTTCAGCGCATATAATTTCTGTTCTGGTGCATATGGGGTGTAACACAAATACAAAATTTTGAGTCTGACACCTTCTGCAGATAGAATTCTTTTCTTTTTCTTTTTTTGGGATTTTTAAAATGAAGCAATCCTAGGGTAGCCACATCTAGATAAAATAAAGCAATCTAGGATAGTCACCACACAATGATCTTGCAGTTAAAATTGAACAAACTTGTTTTTGGTGAAGCAATATCTTCACTTAGATTAGATCATTGTGATTTGAAATTTAAAAAGAACATCTGCTTGCTTTGTATGTGGCAATAGGTCTATGCTCTCCCCTTAACTGGGTGATCAGAATACCAGACTTGCCTTTTTAGTTTTCATGCAATTTTACTGTTTCAATTACATCCTTTAGAGAGCCTGTCATAGTGGGAAAAATTAATCACTCTATGAGAATGACTCAAGTGGGTTCAAGCAAAAGCCAGGCTCTTCTGCCCCACTATAAAATTTAAAGCGAATTTGGGGAAACCCTCTTTTGTCGGTAGTGTGCAAGATAACCATCCCCAAAGCCTTTGTTCTAAAGGTTGGGAGGTCTCCTGAGGGAGTTTATTATTGCCACACTGAACAGAAATCCTTACTACGAACCTAGTGTAGTGGCTAGCTGAAGTCAGTTTCCAAACATTCTAATAATCACAGTGCAAGGGGAGGGAAGAATCTACCCCCAAGACACTCACCATATAACTACCAAGGACCATTTGCTCAGGGGATCTGGTATCCACTTTCGTAACTCTAAGTACACGCCTGGGAAAGACAAAAACATGGGCGCCCCTTCAGGGGTGACACGGCTGTGTGAGTCAATGCAATTCTAAGATGTGGCCTGTTGATTACTAGAATGACCTACCTGAGTATTAAGAGTGAGGCTGTCTGAATTGTCTTTCATGTGCTAAGCCTGTGAAAACATTTGTTGAAAACATTTTCTTGATCAAACACTTCATGTTAGTGTAGGGCTTTCAAAACAACTATTTTTCATAATGTTTGTTGTGTCTTCCATCACATTAATTCAGATAAAAAGATCATCCAAAATGAACATGAAGAACAACAACTGAAACCATTCAAAGGTTATTCATATCTTTGGTCCAATAACATTCTCAAATACTTTTCCCATGCTTCGAAATTGGAAATCAACAAAGTTTGTCAAGAAATCAGTTTCCAATAGAATCAAAAAACCTAAGAAACCATTGGGATACAAGAAAACATTGCAAAAAAGAAAAAAATTATACAAAAGTCAACACGTGTTGCTTCATTTTTGTGGATTTCTTCATAGATACCAAAACTTTATTAGAGGATTCACTGATGAGTATGTTGTAGATCCCTTAGATTCTTGAGCTTATTATTAGAGATTAGCTCTATCACAATGGCATAATCATAACCAACCTCTTGAGTTTGATAACATACCACAACTTTCCATTGAATATCCTTCACACCCTAGTCATATTCTTCAAAGATCTTGAAAGAATTTCTTTAAAAATGAAGATCAAAATCTTTTAGAGTGCACCTTTCAAAACAACTTTCTAATTTTTGGTTCAACTTCCCCAATAGGATTTTGACATCCTTCATCATTGGAAGCCACAATAAAATAAAAATAAAAATTAGGAGCATCCTTGATCATATCATAAGATTCACATCTTATCAGATCAAGATACCACCCATCATTTGCACTTGTCAAAACTGTGATCTAAGTCTAGAAGAACTCTTCAAAATCATATCCCTATCTCCACAAGATCCCAACACACTAAATTGAAGGATACAATCCAAAAAGGTCATATTCAAAACAATCAAGAGGAGGGTGAAAGCAGTAATCCTCTTTACATTATCAGTAGTAATCCACTTTTTGACAAAGATATGGATAACAGAGAAGAAAATCCTTTCCACCAATACAAAGACACGAACAAAACACATGTGGATAGTGATGAGGAACAAGATGAGGAACATCTTAGAGAGGTTGAGCAAGATCCAAAATTTCACAAAGCCATAGAAAAGATCTTGCAGTGGGATAAAGAAATTTTTTTCCACTATTTAGCTGACCGAGGAGCGAAATTGCCTCATGACTTTAATACTGATAATTTAAAAAGCAAACCTGAGGAAAAACACCTATCTGATCTAAACGCTTTAACTCAACAAATCAAAGCACTTCAAGGACAAATCAAAGAGTTACAACCACAAAGAAATATACTCTGGAGGACATTTGTCCTTATCCTTTCGATCGAAGTCTTAACATGATTCCTTTTCCCAAACATTATGAAGTGCCAAAATTTGATTGCTATAATGGGAAATCGGATCCAATTGATCATGTTAGAGACTTCCAAAACATGACATTGGAATTCACTCATGAAGACACTTACCTAATGCATTTATTCCCTAGGAGTCTTGGAGTACACTCTATGGAATGGTTATCAAAAATCGCACATCCCATTAGAACATTTGAAGAATTAATCAATCTGTTTATATCTCAATATGCCTACAACATACAACATCAGATCACCATGATAGATCTCTGCAAAGTTGCACAAAAACCTGGTGAATCTTTCATTACTTTTCTTCAGAGATGGAGAAGAATGTTCACCAGATATCCACATCCTGTTCCTGAAAAGGGAAAGATGGTTACCTTCATAAACAGCTTGAATTCAGAGATGAGCTATCATTTAAATTTACATTGTCCTACCTCATTTGAGAAACTAATCAAAGATGCTATAACCATTGAAGGTGCATTGGTCAAAAGAGGAACAATAAAACTTGACAAAGACAATCCTAGCTCATACAATCATCACAATAATCAGGAAAAGTCTAAATTCTAGACTCACAACAAGAATGTGGTGAATGATGGAGTTGTTGATGTGAATCATGTCTCGACCAACCCATTTATTCTTAGTGCTCCAAGCACTCGCAACAATAATGTCAACTCAATTACAAATCAAGGGAACAATACTCATCCTCCTAGAAACAATGTAAATCAACATTCTACTCCCAATCAAGGGACTTCCAACAATTCAGGTTACTGAGGAACCAATAACAATCATAACTCCTTAGGGAACACCTCGAACACGAATCCACAATGATTTTCATTCTTCTCTTGTAGAATAAATTATACGTCAATAGGTCAATCTTTGGAATCCGAACTCAAAGAATTGATGGCCAAAAATGTCATTACCTTACCACCTCAGTGAAACTATGAACCCAATGTAAAGCCTCCATCATGGAACGAGGCATACTATTGTGAGTATCATTAGTGCAAAGGTCATCACACAAATAACTGTCAAGCCTTGAAGAATACTATTCAAGACTTAATCGACAATGACATCATCACAATAGAAGGACATCAAAACTCAAATGAAGAACAACAGGATTTTTGCAATCCTTTGCCTAACTATCAAAAGGGTGAGTCTTTTGAAAAAAATGTGAATCATATTGAGGATCCGATAATTAATCATATATACACTGATGATGAATGGATCAATGTCATAAAAGTCAAGGAAAAGATGGAATATAGGGTGGTCAACGTAACAACAAGGGCACAAGCTAAAGTTGTCTTAAAAGGGGCCTCTTCAAAATCTACTGAACCTCCACCTCAACATCAATATGATTTGGTCAACCAACTTTGGAAAACCCCCACTCAAATTTCTATCTTGGAACTATTGAAGATCTCCCCAACCCATAAGGAAATTCTTGAAAAGGCCCTCTTTGAAACAAATGTATCCATTGATTTGGATGTGAACCAATTTCAAGCCATGGTAGGACACTTGTCCTCACCCACTTTCCTTTCATTCTCTGAAAAGGATGACGTTTCTATAACTCATCCCCATAATTCATCATTATACTTAGAAGTCATGGTTCACAAGTTTCATGTCAGACGAGTTCTAATAGATGGAGGTTCTAGTAAATATATGTACCATGAAGTTGGTTAAAGCTTTAGGATTTTCTGAAGACTCCATTGATTTCAGAAGAAAGATTACCATAAAAGCTTATGATGATGAAGAACAAACATCCAAGGGTCTAATCATGCTACCAATTAGAGTGGGCCCTATTATCAAGAATACTTTCTGTCAAGTATTGGACCGTGATCTTGCATATAACATCTTGTTGGGTCATCCTTGGATCCATGAAATGCAAGCTGTCCCATCAACCTATCATCAATGTCTTAAATTTCCTTATGATGGACAGGAAATCACGATACCAGCTGATAATTCAAATATTCAAACTTGTGCCAACATAAAGGCCAATCAAGATACTTTGGTTCCTAACAATCGAGAAGCTCATGCTAGTACCTCTCTAAAGATTGACACACAAATTAGTCAATTAACCAATAGTTTTGACAAAAAATTGAAATTCAAGGACCATGGAGTTGGAGAGTACTCTCTTTGTCTTGCCAATTTACCTACATCACCTTGATCACATGGACAACCATCTATCATGGAACATCAAATATCAGCAGCATCAACATCAAAGAAACCACTAATAGAGCCAATCACAAAATTTAATGGACAATTCATCAAAGAAAAATTCCCCATGGAAGATCATGAGGATACAGAAATTCTAAACTGGCTCTATAAAGATGAAGATTAAGCAGTCTTTAATGTCAAATTACCCATAGACAAATATGGAAAAGGGTACTCAATCATACAGAAGATGGGCTATGATAAAGGTCCTATTGGAAAAAGGAAAGGAGTAGTTGAACCTATTCACCTCCATGGACTTGCTGCAAAAGAGAAAACTGGATTGGGTTATGATACTTACTCCAAAGAAAGCACATCCAAACAACTGCATGGCACTATCTTCACATTGCAAGAAGGCTCAGATTCACGAGAAACATATTTGGCAACAGTTCAGAACTTTGTGGATAACAATTTAGACAGACTCTGTTGAATATGAATGGGACACCATTTACAATGATGAGTTCTAGAGGGATAAAGAGGTTGATGTAATACACCAGTACGCCCCAACTCTAATTGAAGGTGAAGGGTCAAGGTCCCAACCACAAGAATTTGAACCACAAATTGACTATGACTCTTGTGATACTGAGTCAGATCTAAATGAACAAGATTATCATGAGGACAGTATCATCATTGATCCACCTCATACCACGGATCCTACAAATAACTCTGTTATGACCATAACCATAGCTGATTTCACACAACCTGATGACCTGATACCTTTGATTTATCTTGATCTCATTGATTGGGATTCATCTAAACCTATTGATATACCTATGTTTCCAAGTGATAAAGCTATTGTAAACTTCCTTTCGGAAGAAGATGTAAATGATTGTTCCACTAACAATTTTTGATATAAAGTCTTTGATCAGGAGAGTGTCAATTCTCCCAACTGCAAAAGTAAAAATAAAAAAAAGAGATTTAATGGTGAAAACCAGAATCTGGCAGTATTAGATCAAACAAAAGATAAAATAAAGAGCGTATGAGATAGTGAAAACCTTTTTAAGGAACCAGACGATGGGAATCTTGACACTCTCCCGGAGCACTACCATGAGTGATCGCCTATTCTGATTGAACCCACAAATGCAGTCAACCTTGAAACTTCAGACAAACCAAGGATCCTACAATTAGCTGCATCAATGATAGAGAAAGAAGTACCAGATTTTATGGAGTTTCTAAAAAAAATCAAGTCAACTTTTCTTGGTCTTATGCAGACATGCCAGGTCTCGATCCTAATTTGATCATGCATCATTTTTCTATCAAACTAGGAGTTAAGCTTGTGAAACAAAAACTTAGAAAGATGCACCCTCATGTTGCATTATTGGTTGAGGAAGAACTAAGAAAACTTCTGGATGTAGGATTCATAAGATCAATTGACAATGTAGAATGGATCTCTAATATTGTTCCTGTATCTAAGCTAGATAAAATTGTAAGACTATGCACAAATTTTAGAGATCTTAATAAAGCATGTCCTAAAGATGACTTCCCACTGCCAAACATCGACATTATAGTTGACCTGACGGCTGGCCATGCCATGTATTCATTAATGGATGGTTTTTTTGGTTATAACCAAATCAAGATTGCATCCGAAGACCAAGAGAAAATGACATTCATGTGTCCACGGGGAACCTACTATTGGAACGTCATGCCTTTTGGTTTGAAGAATACTGGGGCTACTTATCAAAGAGCCATGACTACAATCTTTCATGACATGATGCACACATTCATGGAAGATTATGTTGATGACATTTTGGAAAAATCATATACCAGAGAAGGACATCTTGAAATATTGTCCAAAATATTTGCAAGATTAGAGAAATTCAAAATTTGCCTCAACCCCAAGAAATGTGTCTTTGGGGTCAAATCCAAAATTTTTTTGGAGTACATTGTTTCAGAAAAAGGAATTGAAGTGGATCCGGCTAAAGTACAGGCAATTATGGAAATGCCTCCACCAAGGAACATCAGTCAGTTGAGATCACTATAGGGATGACTGCCGTCTATACGAAGGTTCATCACACAATTGGCCGACAAAAGTTTACCTTTCACACATCTACTATATAAGAATGTTCCTTTCAAGTGGGATGAAAAATGTGAATTGGATTTTCAACAAATAAAACAGTATTTAATGACTCCACCAGTGCTCGTACCACCAAATCAAGACAAACCACTAATCTTATATATTGCTGCTACAGAGACATCTCTAGGGTCACTGCTAGCGCAAGAAGACTCTACAGGAAAAGAATGTGCAATCTACTACATCAGCAAAACACTAACAAGTCATGAGCTCAACTAAACTTCTATGAAGAAGGCTTGTCTGGTAGTAGCCTTTGCGTCACAAAAATTTCAGCATTACATGTTAACTCATACAATCAATCTGGTTTCAAAGATTGATCCACTCAAATATTTGTTAAGCAAAGCATCATTGAAAGGAAGGTTAGCAAAGTGGGTAATGATTTTGAGTGAGTTTGACATACATTATGTTGATCGCAAGGCAATCAAATGACAGGTTATCGCTGATCAACTAGTTGAAGCACCATTGCCAATAGACCATCCCCTGCACATTGAATTTCTAGATGCTGATGTCATTGCTGCGAAATATAAACAACCATGGTCTTTATATTTTGATGGTTCTTTCACTCAACATGGTTCGGGGGCAGGCATATTTTTTGTCACTCCTCAAGGACACACCATTCCTTGATCATATAGGCTGATGTTTCCATGCACCAACAACATAGCTGACTATGAAGCATTGATCACTGGTCTTAAAATAGCATTGGAATGGAGGATTACAAAACTACAAGTATATGGCAACTCACAACTAGTCATTAATTAGATCAATAACGACTATCAGACCAAAGATGACAAATTTCTGCCATATAAAAAGATGGTGGATGACTCCACAAAATATTTTGTGAACATTCAATTCACACAAATTCCAAGACTCGACAATAAAGCAGCTGATGCCATGGCTATGATTGCGTCATTGCTACAACTCTGAGAAAATTAGATTCGCTATGAATTTCTGGTGGAACAATCATTTACACCTGCCTATGACACACCTGAAAGCCAAATTATTTGCCACTTGGTAGGATCCGATTCACCTTGGTACGGAAAAAATTATGCCTACCTCAAAGATGATATCCTACCACCCGATTTATCCTATAACAAAAAATGCAATTTTATCCACCAATCCGCTCACTACAACTCTTATCGCTGACACCCCTTATCATTATGGTCTTGAATGTGATAAATTTGACAAAGCTTTACAAGAAGTTCATGGTGGCATCTATGGTACTCATTCGACTGGGCTGACCTTATCCAAGAAATTGATCAAAATGGGTTACTACTGGCCTACAATGGAGAGGGAATCATTCACTTTTTGTGAAAACATGCTCAAAATTTTAGATTCATGGGAATCTTCTTCATGCTCCTACATAGGAACTTCAACCATTCACGCCAACCTGGCCATTTTCTCAATGGGGGCTAGATCTAGTGGGAAAGATTCATCTTTCTTCATCGAACGTACATAAATTCTTCATCACAGCTATAGAGTATTTTACCAAATGGATTGAGGTAGTACCTCTTACTAAAGTTATCGACAAACAAATATCATCATTCATACTCAACTATATTATTTGTCGGTATGGCATTCCCAACTCCATTATTACAGATAATGGACGTCGTTTCAAAAATTAGGATGTTGATGAACTTTGTGAAAGATTTTACATTCAGCATAGATATTCAACACCTTACTATCCACAAGGGAATGGCTAGGCTGAGGCCTCAAATAAAACAATATTGAAAATCTTGAAAAAGACTGTGAATGATTCAGGGAAGGATTGACACGTTCAACTAAATCCTGCCTTGTGGGCCTATAGAACCAGTGTCCGCACGCCAATAGGAGCAACGCCATTTTCTCTTGTCTATGGAGTAGAAGCCATATTACCTTTAGAAATTGAGATTCCCTCACTCAGGGTATCATTGAAAGGTCTTACAACGGATGATGAATACAAAGTTTTCCGACTCCAAGAGCTTGAACTCCTAGATGAGAAGAGACAAAGAGCAGCTAATCATTTGAAAGCATATCAACTGATGATGTCTCGTAGCTATAATCACAAAGTAAAGCCATGTACCTTTCAAGGGGGTGATTTTGTTCTAAAAGAAAACCCATGCAATTAGCAAGACAGAGAGAAGAAAGGAAAGTTCGAACCCAATTGGCTAGGTCCTTTTGTGTTATCAAAGTCTATGGTTCAGGAGCCTACAAGCTATCAATGTCAGAAAGGGACCTGTTTGACGAACCTATCAACAACATGCACCTGAAAAAGTATTATGTCTAAAGTGGTTATCATCATCAGAAAAAAGTCTTGAAGAAATACAAAAAAATTAGAAAAAAGTCCTTAAAAAAGTACAAAAAAATTAGAAAAAAGTCCTGAAGAAATACAAAAAAATAAAATAAAAAGTCCTAAAGAAATACAAAAAAAAAAAGTCCTGAAAAAATACAAAAAAATCAGAAAAATAAAAAATAAAAAATAAAAAATAAAAAATAAAAAAGTTCATAGGGTGAAAACCTGGCAACAGGCAGTCTATTGACAAGAAAAATGCAATAAAAACAATAAGTGAAAATATGGCAAACAGACGTTATTTGTAGGTCTCCATCTATTAGTTCATGTTCTGCACTTAACTTTTCGGTATTCCTTTCATACATCTTTCCCATCATCTTAGGGCCATACTAACATCATGCTATTATCATTTGCCTCAAGCGATAATGTCTTATCATGGCTTGATTTATCATGCATATTCATTTCAACAAATACCGAGGAAAAAAGATACTGGGGGCAACCAACTTTCAGGTTTTACCGAAACAACTAGACAACGACGTCAAAACCAATCACGTGAACAAAACAATCAAATCATATACCTATCCAATCATTGATCCATCTCATAACAGTTTTTCAGTTGTGCACCTTATCATGACTCATATCTAGATGATCTATAATCTAAATAATGTTTGGAATCACAGTATTTCATTTTTGAACAATGGTTGTTTAATTTTTTATATCATCTCTCAAAAGCACACCCAATGATGTCTTGAACTAGAGTGGCAAGAAAAAAATGATTTTTCTTTGTCTGTTGTCTGGAGGTTAATCATTTATCTATTACAAATATGTCATGAGACGTGATGATTGAAATTTTATCATTGATGACAATCCCAAATTTGCATTAGAAGGTGGTTAGGCTTTGTCTGTTTATGCAAGAAATGCTCAGGTCATCTTGGTTTAATTATATCTCGATGCTTGTGTTTACTTGCTATATCAAAAATCATGAAAGTTGTACTTAGGTCATCATTAGTGCTAATTTCCCCTCTAATGCTTGTACATATTTCCAACATTTTAAAAGCACTCTATGATGATTCTAGCAAATATACCAGCAAGCTCAACAAAAAGTTTGCTTCATTAAGCTACATTTCATATTAGATCATTGTACATGTCTACATAGTGGATTTGCATCAGAGTTTTGAAAGGATAATAATCACATCAAATGATGGCCATGTCTCTTGGGACTATTTGTGGAGGATATTTGAACATTTGTTTCATCATTCCATCATCATTCCATTTGCATTTCATTTTCATTTATCATTTCATATCCATCATCATTCCATTCGCATTTCATTTTCCTTATCATTTTCATTTCATATCCATATCATTTCATTATCATTCCATATCATTTATCATTTTCATTTCATATCATTATCCATTGGTTATTATTCCATTTCATATCATTTAACATTTCATTATCATTATCATTTAACATTCCATTTCATTATCATTTAACATTTCATTGTCATTATCATTTAACATTCCATTTCATATCATTTAACATTTCATTATCATTATCATTTCATCATTTCATTACCATTATCATTTCATCATTTCATTTTCATTTCATTTTTATTATCATTCATCGCATCATCATTCATTTCATTTCTTTCATATATTATCATTCTCATTACTTTCATTAACATCTCATATCATCCCATTTCATCTCTTATCATTATCATTTCATTCTCTTATCATTAATTATCATTTCATGTCATTAACTATCATTTCATTTCTTTATCATTATAATCCCATTTATCATTTCATTTATATGTTCATTCTTATTATAAATCATTTTATTCCATCACATATCATACATCTCATCACTATTTACTCATCTCAATTTCATATTAGTATTCATATCATTTTACATCATGTAATATCATTTTATCATACAAATTCATAATGCATATTATGAACACAACATTCATTTTTTTATCATATTATCATCATTTACTTTGAAAAAATCCAAAAATAAACATTCCATATATACATTTTCATAATCACATCATAATTCATCCACCTGCATAGCATCATCAGTACACATCATCAATCATCATCATCATAATAAAAACATCATATCAAATCATCCTGCATACCATGATAATCATTAGCTCATTCACATGCATACCAAAATCCATAACACATCATCATATCATAAATGCACAAAACATCATCCAAAATCATCATCGCTGCATATCATCACTCATAAAAATGATACAAATGTCCAAAGAGAAATACATGAGATATGATCAAAAATCAATGTACATGCTCCATAAATGATACACATGTGTGAACTATATCTGCTAACTGGTCGATGCCCCTGATGGAGTTGGTCTGGAAGGAGGTGGCCTACCACTGGTACCTGCGTGTGGATCCCGCCGAGGCTTGGTAACCCCTAGGCTCTGTGTGCGTGTCTGTGACCTGCTCCTGGTCCTGGTGTGGGACTGCAAGAATGGCTCTCTGTGATCAAGAGGACATAACTCCTCATACTTAACATGGTAATACTCGGCCTCTCTCACCATCTACATGCCCTTTGCAATGGCATCCCACAGTGAGACACTCTCCACAGTACCCATCAACCTCTAAGCCACTCCCTTGGCCTCCATCGCCCTCCGTCTGAACGTATCTCTCTCTGTGATCACCTAGGCTATTTGTGGGTCTAGGGCAGGTGCCTTTACCTATACTTGTGCCTGTGCCTGTGCTTGAGCCTGTGCCAGCTGTGCCTATAGCTATACAATCAATCCCTGTGATTGCGTCAACTGACTCTGCAACTATCCTTGTTGTCCCTGCAGTGTCTGCACCTGGGCCTAAAGAGTAGATATCTGCCCCTGCTATGATGAGGATCCCATCCGGATCACTATCTGTCATCCAATCCCTATCCTCGGTCATCGCATGATCTGGACACCCCTCAGGATATCTAGCCTCGACCACCTCAGCACCTTCCCCCCATCCTCGCCATCATCTCCATCATCCCCATCAAAACTCTCCTCTCCACTCTCCTCCTCTCCTCCAACTACTCCCTGCTTGTCACCGGCCACATCCTCCTGTATCACTACCCCTAGCTGTGGTACTACTAGAGTGGGTGCTGGCTCATCAGGATTGGTAAACCGTGGAAAGGTATGCGTGTGGAAATATAGAGAATACTCATCAGACATACTGACATCCACAATGTCTCGCTAGTCAACCCATGCCTAAGGTGCTAATGACATGAACTATGTATATGTTGTCTGATAGGAAATACATGGCCCCCATCCAGCCTCATCTCTGCTCCAGGCATAGTGTGCGACCCCCTGTGGTAGCCCCTGGGTAAATCCAAATTGTCTCTACACTCGCAACACTAGAAAACTCTCAAGGATAAAGGGAGTCCTCCCTATTAGGAACTGAGGAATGCATACAAACGGCATCTCTAGATCATCTATAGCCCATGGCTCGCAATCAAGATATGGTCACCATACCACTATATCCATATCATCTAAAAGTCATCTCTAGTAATCCACCTTGCCCAGCTTGGGCTGGGTAAGGAACATAGCATACATATATGCATAGGGCCTCCCTGGAGGCCTAACTCTGGGGCATGCTGGTCTCGTCACAACAAGATGCTCCCATGCCTAGATCTACAACAATGTCACACCACACAACAAACTGGAAGAACCCTTGTACACCACCTGATGCAAATCATGATATAGATGCGCTAACATGCAACTCCCCCATGCATATCTCTATGGTTGTAGCAACATCTGCTCCAAAATCCTGCCCCATCCCACTGAAAATCCCTTTACCCGGTGATCCGGACAAAGGAGACCTCTAATGAATGCACCCAAAACTGCAGGCAAGGCTGGATATCCTCGAAAGTCAACCCATGGTAACTAGTACCCAACTATCTATCCATCACCATACACCCTCCTCAAAGCATCTGTACCCCAAGCTCCTTGTGATCATAGTACACAAGGGCACCAACCACTGGGATACCTAATATCCTGTATACATCCTCTGGAGTCACCGTCACCTCACCAGTCGACATATGAAAGGTGTTGTGCTCTAAATTCCATCGCTTTGCTAGTGCCGTCAACAATCCTCTATTGACCCGAATCAGCGGCATAGCCAACAAGGATCTCAAACCATATGTATCTATCAAAGCTATGTCAATAGGTGTCAACTCGGGTATCCTATCCCACCTTGCCAAGTGCCACTCTCTAATCTGGAGGTTTTTGAAAACCTCCTATTTTCATCACAAGGATAAGTAATCAGAATCATACCAATCATTTAATCTCAATCAATCAAAATCAATTAGACTCATATCTATCAGTGACCTATATCAGTAAACTATATCAGACCCATATCAATGACTCATATCAATGTATCATATCAACGACCCATGTCACAGAATCAATCCATTCAGGCACACCAATACACAATCTATCTATCTGGATATCATATCAATCTGCTCTACCACCAATTACTATTTGTTTTCTATCATAGAAAGAAAATTTATCAGAAGTCATATCAATCATTTATCCAACATTTACTTTGTTTTTCATTCATGGGAAGCAAAGTTATTAGACAATTACTCTTTGTTTTCTACTCTAGGAAGCAACATTATCAATCAATCATCAGATTATTCTATCATTTCTATCCATATCAGCATGATGGCATGACAATTTCACTATCTGTTGGCTAAGGAAGCAATATATAAATCATCATTTTCACTTTCCTATCATCAAATCATACATTCGGTCTATTTTCACTATATGTGCTACTCTGTGGCCTCTATGCGTTAAAACCCATATGCGCTACTCTATGGTCTCTATGCACTATAACCCATATGCACCATTCTTTTTGCTAGATACGCTCAAACAGATCCCCTATGCGCGATTTCCCTATATGCGCTACTTTAATCAAGAGTAGCAACAAAGAGTAAATTGGTTTTCAAAGTTGTAAATTGGTTTTAATCCCACGAATAATGAAAGTTGTATTCTGGTCATGATAAGTTTGTTTTCAGTTTTCCGGATTTAATGTCTTATTGATATGTGTTTGAATTTCATTTATATTAATAAATTTATCACACACAAACATATCCTAATTCTATTATCTAGTTTTGAAACTGGTACAATGTTTGAGATCCATTCAACATAATCAATGGGTCGGATAAATCCTGCATCCAATAGTTTCTTCAATTCAGCTTTCACCAATAGGGTGATGTGTGGATGCATTTTTCTCAATTTTTGCTTCACTGGCTTCACTCTAGGTGGTAGGGATAAATGGTGCATGATAAGATTTGGATCTATTCCTGGCATGTCAGCGTAGGACCAAGCAAAGTTGACTTGTATCTCTTCAAAGAATTTAGTGAAGCTCAATTTTTCTTCCTCTGTCATGGATGCTACTAGATGTAGGGTCTTCACTATTTCAGTTGTGCCAATGTTGATGGATTGTGTGCACTCAACTAGTACTGAAGATCTCTCATGATAGTGCTTGGGAAGAGTGTCAAATCTCCCATCCTTCGATGCCTCAGAGAGGTTTTCACCGTTAGATGTGCTCTTTATTTTTACTTTTTCTTGATCTAGTACTACCATTAAATGGTTTTCACCATTAGATCAACTTTTTATACTCATTTTGCATCTGAGAGATTTGGAACTCCCCTTGACTGAAGCTTTGTTATTAGATTCACTAGTGGAACATGTTTTGAGATCATTAGAGAAAAGGAAATTCATAATGGCATCATTGTTTGGAAACATGGGGATATCAAGTAGCTCGATTTGGGCCTAGTCAATTAGTTTGGGGTGTACCAATGGTAAAGAATCATCAGATTGGCTAAGGTCAGAAGGGGTGAGTGTCATGATGGAAACATTGTCAAAGATTTTGATAGAAATATTGAGGTCTATGATGTTACTCTCTTCTGAAGGATCTATCTTGCTCGAAGTCTGATTGTCTTCGCTAGAGTCATTGATATGTTGTGATCCAAATTTAAGAGGTCTAGACCTTGAGCTTTTTCCCTCCATACATGTTGGTGCATACCTTTGTATTACATCAATTATTTTTCATGAAAATATTCTTCAGAGAGTGAGTCCCATTCATACTCATTGGAATCTGTTTCAAAACTATCTTGCAATTAGAGGATTCACTCAACAACTTGTTGCCTAGTTTCTTCTTTTGACTCTTCTCTATATCCTAGTCATGTTTTGTCCTTTGCATTAGTTATGATAGGATATATTGGTTATATGATACCTTATTTTCTTTTTTCTGACAGGACCTTTTCCCTCATATCCCATCTTTTCTAAAATAGAAAATCCTTTTCCATATGGCTCTATTAGTACATTTGAAGTTGATGCTTGGGATGTTTCTTCATCTTTGTACAACCAGTTTAAAACATCATTGTCTTCAGATTCATCCACTAAAGTGCCTATTTTTACCAACTTACTATCAAAGATCATGGTTGGTTGTGAGGATTGTTTTTTTGATGTGGATGGCTGCCCATAGGATCTTGGCAAAGGTAGCAACTATAAAGGACACAAGGATTGCTCAATTGAATATTCCCCCATGCCTTTGTCTTTCAATTGGATCTTTTCAAACTATTTTGGATAAGGAATTTAGTTGTCTTTCATTGTTTGAGGATGTGGAATCATTGATACCTTTGTCTTTTGACTGAACCTTTTCCTCAAGCTGATTTGACAAAGAACTGATTTGACCTTCCTTGTTTGATGAACCAGGAGTGATGGATTCCATGTTATGTGGTACAAAAGTATCTTGGACTGATTTAAGAGTGTTGTAGTATTGAGGATTGTTGGAATCAATTGAAATAGTAATATCTTGTCCATTGAAAGGAAATTTCAAACATTGATGATACGTTGACGACACTGCTTTCATTTCGTGGATCCAAGGATATCCCAAGAGTATATTATATGTCAACTCCTTGTCTAACACTTGAAAGATTATATCTTTTACAACTGGTCCCACTTGAATTGGTAACACTATCAATCCTTGGGAGGATCTCTCTTCATCATCATAGGCTTTTATAATGATTTTTCTTCTAGCATCAATTGTATTTTTTGAATATCCAAGTGCATAGATAAGTTTTAAAGTGTAGATATTTATGCTAGCTCCACCATCTTTTAGAACATATTTGACCTAATGTTTGTGAACTTAAACCTGAATGTGGAGGGCATCATTGTGTGGATGGATGAGTGATACATCATCATTTTCAAAAAATGATAGGCAATTAGGTGCTGTCAAGTGTCACACCATAGCTTGGAATTGACAAACTTCTAGATTATTTGGTACTGTGGTGGCTACTAGAGCTTGTTCTAGAATTTCTTTGTGAGCCAATGAAATTTTGAGGAGTTTCAATATTTATGCTGGGATTTTCTGCAATTGATCAACTATGTTGTCTTGAGTTGTAGGGGCAGCATGTGTCTTAGATGCAACTCCTTTCAATATTACTTTTTCCTGCCCTCTTTTGGTTGCATTGAATGATTGATAATCTTGTTTTTCTATGATTTTAATGGAATTAATCTGATTATCAGTTGCAGTGACATTTGTGATCAGATTTATTGGTACAATGTCATTAATTTGGTTTGATTTTATGTTAATGTGAGTGCCATTGAGTTGATTTTCTTTTGCAGAAATGTCATCATTTTGATTATCAGCCATAACAAATTCTTGTTCATTCTCAATTGTGATGTCATTAATTGGATTATCAGTAGCAATAAGATCTTGCTTGTCATGGTTTTGATCATCAACTAGCTCAATATGAAGAATGGTAGAATCATAGACATAGTTCACATTTTTACCTTTGGTGTTTGATGAAGAGGATTCCCCTTTTTCATAGTTTGGTAAAGGATTCTTGAATGCTCCATGATCAACATTTTTTTGGGGTCTTTCTACAAATGTTTCCTTTCTATCAATCAAATCTTGTACCAAATGTTTCAATTGCATCCAGTCATTTGTTTTATGGCCCTTGTTTATGTGAAAGTCACAATAATGTGCATCATTCCACCATGAAGGTTTAACTCTTGGTTCTGAATCTCATGCCTCTGGTAATGTTATAACCTTGGCTAGAAGAAGCTCCTTTAATGTTGATTCGAATGACTGTCCCAAAGGTGTAAATCTTCTTCGATTTGATGATGTTCAATATGGTGGTGGTTTAGATTCAATATTGTTTAGATTGTTGTTTTGATTGGTGTTTTGATTGGAATTCTTATTGTTGTTTTATTTATTTTTAGAGGCAGAAACTTTCAAGTTAAAGACTAGTTTTGCATTTTGTGTATCAGCTACAACATCATTGTTACCAGCATTCTTGTTTCTTTGCAAAATTTTTGGTTTATCACTGTTGTTATAATGATTGAAAGAGTTTGCTGAGTTGTTTCATTCATTGTAAATTTTCAAGACTCCTCACTTGACCAAGGCTTCTTCAATTTTGATTCCATTTTAAATCATTTTTTCAAAGGTAGGTGGACATTCCAATTCAAGTCTATAACTCGTCTCATCATTTAGATTGTCAATGAAGATTTCCATCTTTTCCTTTTTAGGTATGGGACAAGCATATCTTGCAAACAATCTTCTCCATCTTTGTAAAAATATAAGGAATGATTCACCCTTTTTCTATTTTGTATTGTAAATTTCTTTCATGGTTATCTCGTGTTGGATGTTATAGGAGTATTGGGTGATGAATTTATTAACCAACTCTTCAAAGGTATTAATACCTAGTGAAAGTTTGGAGAACCATTCCATGGATTAGCCACCTAAGCTTCATGGAAACAATCTCATCAAGTAAGTCTCTTCATGTGAAAATTCAAGGATGATGATTCAAAATTCCCTTACATGATCTATAAGATCAGTTTTACCATTATACTTATCATACTTTGGAAATTCACAATGCTTGGGAAAAGGAATCATGTTGATAGTTTGATCAAAAGGATATTTGAAAATGTCTTGTAGCAAATATCTTTTTGTGGTTCCTCTTTCCATGTCTTGAATCTACTGTTGGAGATTTTTCATTTGATCAATTAATGTAGCCATTGGATCTGTGTTTGGTGGGTCAGTTTTAGTTCTTTTAGGAGCTCATTTCAGTTGATTAACATCAAAGTCATGTGGAATTTTGATCCCTTGATTAGCCAACATTAAGAAATCTTTTTCCCCATATTTTTCAAAAATATTTTCCATGAACTTATGGAACTTGGGATCTTGTTGAGCTATTTGAATGTCTTCCTCAGTAATTTCATCATTTTCAGGTTGGTGGAATCTATGGAATGGGTTATCTTCACCTTCAATCATGGTGTTTTGAATCTCTTCTTTTTCTTTAAGTTTCTTCTTTTGTGATCTTGTTTGAATGGGCATAAAAGTGTTATAATTTTCACAAAACTTTGATATTTGTTTGGAGGAGTACCAAGGATAATAACTAAGTAAAATATAATGACAAATTCTATTGATGAGACTAAGTTGAATTTGACTATACAGCGTTGTTTCGTGATGAAGGATGATAGATCCTGATGATGAAACTCAACTTAATAATCAAATGTGTGTTTGATGATTAGGCACTTTAAGTTGTTAGATATTGGTTTAGTTTGAAGAATTTCACTTGCAAAGACCAGTTTCAACAAGTTGAAGACACTGCTATGACTGAGGAATGATTTTGTTTTGAAAAGGATCCTTAATTCTAGTTCAAACTGATATACATATGGTGAAAATAGCTCTTTGGTTTGATATTAACTGGATGCGCTAAAATAGGGTACAGATACGCTAAAAGATGGAATGTATGCACTAGACTGTCTCCTAGATGTGCTAGTAAAAGACTTAGATGCATTAAAAGATGGATCAAATGTACTAGAGAATGCAATAAATGTGCTAAACGATGGGCTCAATGCACTGGAAAATGACTCAGATGTGCTAGAAAACAAGTCAAATGTGCTAAAACAAGCCAACAATGTTCTAGACTACCCCTAGATATGATTCAACTTGGTATTCTATTGGATTATCAGGTAAATGTGCTAAATAGGTTTTTAAATGCACTAGAAAATGGAACAAATGCACCAGAAAATAACCCAAATGGGCTATGAAAGGCTATGAATGTGCCATAAAATGACTTAGATGCGCTAGACTACCCCTAGAGGTGATTTCAAATGGGTATTCTACTGGATTATCAGGTGAATGAAATAAACATATTTTTAGATGTGGTGGAAGATGGAACAGATGCACTAGAAAATAACCCATATGCACTAGAAGATAAACTAAATGCGCTAGAAAATTCCCTTAATGCAGTAGGAAATGTCATGAATGCGCCGAAATAGGGAATGCATGTGCTAAACTGGAAGTTTTCAGTGTTTTTGACAGTCTATCTGGTTATTTTGCTTTTAATTAGTGAAATGGATGTTTTTAGGGGATAATCTTTTGAACAATGATTTTTGTCTGCTTTTTTCTAGTTTATGAATTATGGAAACTAAGTGCTCTTAAATGGATGATTTCTTGAAAAATGACTTCAAACACAACAACAAGTTGTAAAACACTTGTGTCAAGCCTACAATCTAAACATTAAGTGTATGTTCAAGAATCAGGTTTGATTCCTTTGATTTCCATAAGTATAACATAAGAGAAAATAGATCAAACACTTTTCTAATGTCAAGGGTCACTTAGCATATCACAACCCACATCTTAGAACTATGTCAGCTCACACAATCGTGTCCTCCCCTAGAGGGTACCCCTTTTTTTTCCTTTCCTAGGTCTTAACCAAAGTTGAATCATCCATTTTTGGCTAGTAATCCTTGATAGTTATATGGTGAGTATCTTGGGGGAAGATTCTTCCCTCCCATTGCATTGTGAATATTAAAAGTGATCAGAGATTGACTTGGTTGGCTTCTATAGTTAAGGTTCATAGTAAGGGTTTCCATTCGATGCGGCAATAGATATACTCCCTTAGGAGACCTCCCAACCTTTAGAAAAAAGGCTTTGGGGATGGTTATCTTGCACACTACTGCTGAATTGTGGGTTTCCCCGAATTCACTTTTGATTATAGTGGGTCAGAAAACTTGGCGTTAGTTGCTCCCACTTCGGTTGTTCCTGTAGGTTGAGTACTTTTTCCCACTACGATAGGCCTTCTAAAGGTGTTAATATAAAGCAAGAAATAGTGAGTCTGACATTCTAGTCACCCAGTGAAGGGGAGAGCATAGGACTATCACTTTACAAGCACAATAGAGAAGGGGTTCATTAACCTTCTAATTAAACTAGGTGCCTAATTGGATCAAAAGAAAGCAATAAAACAACTCCAGCCCCTACAAACATTGTCAATAGTTTGATATAATTGTCTTTGAACAACATATTAAGCATCTACAACACATAAAATATTGATCAGTTCTCAAAATTTTGAATTTCTATAAAGTAAACTAGATGCACTAAAACATTAACCATATGTGCTAAAAGATTGCACCAATGCACTAAAATAACTACTGTATGCACTGAAAAAACTACTGTATGTGCTAAAGTATCAACTAAATGCACTAAAAGAACCCTTGGATGCACTCAAATATGAGCTATATGCACTGGAAGATGCTCTAGATGCGTTGTAATAGGAACTATACGTGCTAAAATATGTTTCATATGCATTGAAAGAAATAATGGATGTGCTACATAGAAGTTCATGTCCAAATATGTAAAACAAACTTTCCAAAAAACATCAATAAAAAGGGGATACACCCCACGATGGGTGCCAAAATGTACTGTGAAGTATTGAAATATGTAAATGCAAAAGCAATAGATACAACACAATCAATGAGGCATTGCATTAGAGAATTCAAATCACAAAATTAATTGAATTGAAATAAAGAAAATTCCCTAAAAATTTTTCCCATTGTTTCCTATCTCATGGATTCATTAAATCATGATGGCTCTCAGATTTGTGTATGCACTATGAATATAAGAATGACAACCTAAGGAAAAAAATGCTAGAATATGCAAGAAATCTATTCCTACATGATGATTGAATTTTATGATATGCTGTAAATGATAATGATGTTATGATAAGGATATGATGCTAAAGACTATGATGCAAATGTTGTATGAAAACTGCTATGATAACTAAGATGCAACTAATATTAGCACCATGATTATGATAAACTAAATGCTTCTAATTGGTAATTTCCAAATGCTCAAATGCTCTCAAATGCTCAAATGAAACTTCTACAGAGTAAGATTGCTCAAAGTTGGGATATGAAATGTTGGAGAATGATGTTGTATTTATAGGATTTCTAAGGCATAAAATGATGTGGTAGAAACCAATAGTTAGGATTTTAGCTGGAGAGATGAACGGTGGAGAATGAAGAAGTTAGAGGGAATAATGGAGAGTGTTCCCTTTAATAGAACATTTTTCCAAGTGTGAGAGAGAATAAATGTAGGAAGAGAACCAAGTGTCTCAAGTTTATTTTAGAATTTGTTGAGGAGAAAACCCATTTAAATATTAAGGATATTTAAATTCATGGGACAAATGATGAGGTGGAAAGAGGAAAAGTTGTAGACATGTGACTAAATTCAAATTTAGTAAGAAGATATTAATTAAATAAAACACACTATTTGAATTTGTTATTTAATTAGGATTAGAGGAATATGATTAAAGATAAGAAGAATTAGAAAATGTGAACTATATAAATAAATTTAGAATTTATTAATAAGTAGAAAAAATAAGAGGTTTATTAATTAAATACATTTTATTTAATTAATTAATTATATTGACCAATTTTAGGCATATACAATCACAAAATTAAAGGTTATAACTAACTCCTCTTCTGCTTTCTAAATATCCATAAACTTTGTGATCAGTAATCTCACATCAACTCTCTCACCAAATTGCTCCATGAATGATTCCATGAACTCATACCATGAAGAAAAGGAACATGTTGGCAAGACTGAAAACCAATATCTAACATCTTCTTTCAAATATTGAACAAAGAGTTTCATGACCACATCTTCTGCATCTACCTCATAATCTCCCATTAAATCTATGAATTCTTTCAAATGTTTATATGTTGATTCAGAACTCTTTCCTCTAAACTCTGGCAATTTTTCCCTAACTTCATTAGGAATAGGGTTTGGGAAACATTAAATAAAACTAAAAATTAATGGTTTTTATCTTCCCATAGAGAAAGGCCTTCTCTGAGGACATGGCTGGAGCTGACGTGAATTTTGTATTATGACACTTGAGAATACAAGGAAGTCAAATTGACAATTCATATGAAAATATTCTTTCAATCAAAACCTAATCCCCTCTTAGTCATTGTCTCACAATTTGATGAATTCAACAGGACCTTAATCCTCTCAACATAACCCTTATCTCTCCAATGTTTGATCGATTATCGTTATCAAACTTTAACATATAATGTTAATTCCCTTTATTATTTGCACAATATTGATAGGTCTATAAAGACCACATAAAATTTCATAACATATGCAGTAGTCTGAATAACTAACCCTCTATTTACCATTAAAATATTTCCAATACACACATATCATGACCTTATCTTTCAAAAATGCAAGTATATCATTTAGAGATATTATTTTATTCTAATTCCCCTTTCCAAAATAAGATGTAACATGGGAATCACGTGAGTTCACAAAGGGATTCCATAAAATTCCTTCATACAATAATTTTTCCTTCAAGAATACTAATCAAAGGAAAATTAAATCCCTGGAAAATATTGAAGACCTTTACAAATCTTCTTTATCTGGATAGAAGTTTCATAGATCTATGCAAACCTCAAAAATTCATCAGGTTCACTAATAGAGTCACAACGTCTCTTTAGAGGAAAAAATATTCAAGTAGTTGGAAGATCCTTCAAAGATCAAATTTCTTTCTGATTTCTTTTCACTAGAAAATCACCATTATTTTATGAAATCCTCTAGTAGGCTGCAACAATTTCTTTCTCCAGGTGCAAAGGACCCTCAATATCTAACCAAATCTTTAGATCAATAAATTTATTTAATCTTTCCAAATGGATAACACTCTAGAGCTATTCCCTAACAGAGTCACAAATCTATTGGTTCCCAAATATGCATATCATTGAAACCTAAAAGTGTTCCATATTGTATTCCTAGATTTAAAGAGAGATTTGGCCAATGAACATGAAAGTAATCGAACAAAATTTTCTCCCCTACACTTCAGGCTTTGCAAAACCTAGGTAGGTTTCCCTATGTCATGTTGAAAACAAATGTGAAATAAGGTTCTATTGCAACACCTAGTAGAGAGATGACTTCATACAAAATGGATAGGAATTACTGAATACAAAATTGGTTGTATCATTCCCTATCTTCCTTAAACCTAGGTATGAAGTATGAAAATAATTAAAAATAAATATTGAAAACCCACAAAGATATTCATAACAATGCATGGGCATTTTATATCAATTACAATGGAGTCTAAAAGCATCTGGAGGTTATGAGAGAAAAAACTAGATCATTTCTTCCATTATGCAAGTCATTTGCATCTTACTAGCATTCCAAAATGCTAAAAAAAACATTAAAAATATTGTAGAGGTATTTAAAATCATTATTGAGTTCATTTTGACATGTCTGACACTCCAAAACCATCAAAACACCAACCAAATTAAAACCCAAGTGCTTGAAATCTTTCCCACATATTTTGGAACTAAAATGGAACATTTTTACATCTTCTATGGTGTTTCAACCATGTATGACACTTCAAAATAGCCCAAACACTACTAAGAAAACCTGTAAGGGCATGATAATTATTGTAGGCAAGTTTTTGGAGGTTGAAACAACAATTGTTATCACTTCAGTGGCTCAAAAAATCCCTTCCAAGATCCCTCACATGGTAAGACATTGTTGCAACATTAGTTTGAAGTTTAAAATTGATTTGAATGCATAGAGTGGCTCCAAAGATGTGCCAAAATTTTGAGAAAAGGTAGAAATAACATGCATTATGTTGCACATGAAAGACAACTCAGATTGGGTGCCCACCTACATTCCAACTCAATAGAGGGAAAAGAAAAATAATAGCTAACACATTACCATAAGACCATTGCAATTTAACCTTGGTCTCCCCTTGAGAATATGTGTTGCACTTCAAGTTATGTGTTGGGAATTTGAGGGAGTTAAAGCCTGTGAATATATTGTTAGCATCACATTTTTACTTATACTTTCCTTGCCAAATATGCATTGCACTTAACATATGTGCGAGGTTTTAAAGTCATAATTTTTTTTTTTTGCACATAGTTGCAAAATTTTTTTTGTTCAAAAATATTGGGAAGACAACCAATAAAAGGCTCAGTGCACAAGCTAAAGATAACACCATTTTGAGTAAGGCTTTCCTCTCATAAAGTGTGTTGTGTGCTGAGTCTTTAAAAGTCACGTTGGCCTAAGTCATTAAAAAGACTTTTAGGACAAAAAATTAATTAAATTTTTTTCATCATGTGCAAGAGCCTATGGGGAATATATTTAAAATATTAAAACCATGATATAATCTCCCATACAACATTTAAAACATTTAAATGTTTAAATATTTGCAAATTTTATAACCTTTGAATTATCCAATAGGAAAATGACCGTTTTGATTCTAGGGTGCAAACAACCTTTGGAGGCCGTAAAAATTTGTAGGATGCCATTAATAATTACTTAGATAATTGTGAAATTACCAAAAATTACACAACAAACCAAATATTTGCACTTCTTTTGTAAACTAGGTTGTCTAGCAAGGCACTTTTTTTTTGGTTTGGGCCTCAAAACTCCTCTAACTGCCACAAAAATGGAGATGTAGGAATTTGAAGAAAAAATAACATCTAAGTCATCGTCATAATTGAGCTACCTAAAAATTTTTATGGGACCCCTTGGACCTGCTCCAAAATGGTGACATTAAAATTTTCCACATAACACGTCTGGTAGCCATGAAAATGGGTTTGCATGCTTATGATGAATTAAAAAAAACTTTTTTCCAAAGGAAATTTCATGATAACTCATGGATTGAGAAATTTTAATAGAGTTTTTTTTAGGCCAACGGGTTGCCATGGGGCCTAAAATCAAGGTTCTATCACCAAATGAAAGGTAATCAAGCACTAGAAATGAAGGAAATTTTGAGGTGCTACCAGGTAGTTAAGGATGAATTCATAGGGGTTCATGAGGTTCAGGGTTTGGAAAAACATGGACTCCAAGAGGAGTAAAAGGGACCTAAGGATGATAAAGAGGAAGAAGAACATGTACCGATAGTGGAAGAGCAACATGAACTGATTGATAGTATGGAGGGGAAATCAGAAAAGGATAAGGCCTCTTCACCCCAAATGAACATAGAAGATGAAGTAAAATATCTTCCTAAGGAGAATCTGCTGAAGGAAAAACATGTGTCTATTCCTCCTAGATCTTCGACATGGCTAAAATTGAATCTTGAGAAGAGACATAAGTAACTATTTAGCCACTTAGATGGTAGGATATGGTTGCAGAGGTGGAGAAGAGTAAACCTAAAAATAAACCAAGAACCCTCCACACCACAAGGTTCATTAAAATAGGGGAATGATAATAGAAACTACTACCTTGATAGTGGATAAAGATGAGATAGATCTCCAAGCATCAGGTTACCAGTTATTTACTATCAACATGGGGAAGAAAACTAGAAGAGACCAAATGCGATCCATGGACTTGGTGATGGATTCTATAACAGCTCGAGTGAATAAATACAAGAAAAATAAGGATGAGATGAAGGCTAAAATTGAGCAAATGAGAACATTTCCCAAAGGTATAGTCTCTCTAGTTACAAAGTAGCCTACTTCATTAGAGGCTCTAGTTTTGGTGAGTAGAAAAGAAGTAGATGGATTGAATGAGATGAAAAGTAAGTCTTAAATTTTTGATAAATGAATTGAAAAGTTTAAGAAAAAAATGGAAGAACTATTAGTATCTGGATATAAATAGTATGAAAATGTTTATGCATTAGAGGAACAATTGCAAAAATAATCAAATAAGGGATGAAGATGAGAATTACTAGATTGATCTAAAGCACCTCTGGGAGTTAAAAAAAAGGGAGAAGAAGAGCTAAAGGAAGTTTGTATTTTGGGAGATGAGGATGCTAGTTTTGTTAGTAAGAGTATCAATATTATATCCTTTAGAATGGAGCTTATAGTAGAGCACTGATTAAGCTTGCTATAATTGTACAAAGAATTATATTAAAATTCTTCTTGTTTTGAAAGATTGATTGTTGGAATCATCAGTATAGATATCCTATTTTCAAGTATACATAGGTTAGATACCCTTTAATCCATCAGGGATGCTTGGAATGCAAAATTAGAAAAGGAAATCAATTATTTCCAAGAGGAGGAGGAGACAATTTTGGATAAATTGATGAATACTAAGGCTGATGTTAGATGGGTGAAAGATGATATACAAAGGTTGGAGAGGTGTATAGATGCAAATTCCAAAAGTTTTGAAAAATAAAATCTCAAATTTGAATGAGCTGATGACCTAGACACAAAAATAATCACCCAAGTGCTCACTCATTTTAAGGAATACAAGTAGCTACATAAATAGGCATAAGTTATATAAATTTTTGAAAAAAAGGGAATATTCTTTTTGATTTTTCAAATGAGGAATATGTTTTTTTTAATGCCTTCTCCTAGAAAGGGGGTGAAAATTCTAAAAATAAAGCTAATAGATGGTTCACATAAGAAAACTAGAAGCAACCTTCTAGAAAATCAGCTTTTCTAGTTGATTGAAGTTCTTTATTGCAACTACCAGAAATTATGGATATGCATTTTGGGCACAATGCATGAGTTGCATGTCCTTTTTGAAGGGGATATTATTATTATTATTTATCTATAAATTGTAAATATTCTCTCATTCTTAGGGTCTCTAGGTTGGAGATTTATACTAAAGGTCCAATAATATGAGTTTTTTTTTTTTTTTTTCCAGAATTTTCCTATTTTCACTATATTTTTATAATTAGTATTTAGGAAGAGTTTGGTCTGAAGAAGTGTGAATCTTTACACTAGTGGAATTTTTATGGATTTGTAGAGATTGTGGACTTTGGAATTTAATAAAAATCAACTGAATTCTATCATTTCTAGATTGTACTCTTGCATGTAAATGGTATTTTCCTATTATTGTAATTTTTGATTATTCAAAGGGATGAAATTATTTACATATTGAATTTTGGTTGAAATTGATAAAATTTATGAGATTATAAATTATTCCTCTTGAATTTAGCAATGAAAATAAATATAACTATGTGTGATATACAAGTTTTTTTATCTTTAGTTTCTTGAAAATGCCTATTTTATGTATGAGGAATTATGTTAATTGGAATAAATATCTTTTCTCTTTTCTTGCACACTCTACCCTATCTTTTTGAGATTTATTTAAAATATTGTTAGTTAAGATCAGATCATAAATTCACCTAGTTTTAAATGGAATACCAGTAATCTCCTTGAATATTACAACCATATTGACCACTTTGCAGGAAAACTTAGTTGTGATCTAACTCCTAAGACCTTGGAAGGTGATTGATTTCATGATCATTTTCCTTTTTCAGGAGAGGTAAGGAAAATTACACCCTACCTATGTTGTATGTGTCCATTTGGCCATCAACATGAAATTTCATATCTTTATTATATTGTTTTCTATCTTATAATTTTATCTCATTTTCTCCTTGAGATAGTTGAAGTCCTTATTTGGTAATGCTTATAAACACTAAATCTCTCATGACCATGCTAAAATAATTCCACCTTCATATTAGGATTAACGTGTCATCTACCTTGAAAATCCTATGCCATATTACATAGTTCTGACATCCTTGGAAAGTGTCCTAAACCACTTAGGTTTTATTGAGAAAATATTTTGTAATATTTTTTTCACCATAATTTTTAATACATTTATAAGGGGTGATGAGCTCCACTAGAAAAAATAAAGATGACTTGCAGACATAAATATTTAATTATGTTTTCCCCACATGTGGATGCCTAGAATGAGATGGTAAATAATAAGTGAAGTGGGAAAATGATTGACTATCGGGTTTCTCCAAGTGGGCACTTGGAAAGATGCAACAAGTGTATCTTGTTATTTTGTCTTTTGAGACATTTAATGTTTAATGTTGAATTTCAATGTTTAGGTGCCCAAGTTGGAGGGAAAATATTAGATCCAAAGATGTTGTCAATTTATATTTCAAGGAGGAAATCCAAGGGTTTAGATGTTTGGAATTAAAGTTCATCTTTGGGTGCCATGTTTGGTGCTTAATAGCTATTAAAAATTCTATAACATCATCTCCTTGGATTAAAAAATTAAGATGAATAGTTGAATGTAGAGCTACTCTTCTAGAAAAAGGATAGGTTGAGCTATAAAGAGGTTGTTTGTAGGTACAAATGTACTACCATATGGGAGGAAAAGAGGAGAATGGAAGTGGAAGTATTGTAATATAATTTATTTAAAGATTACTTGGCTTATCTTCTTGGTGAATTTTTTTCTCCCACAAGGGTTTCTCCACATAAATTATGTGTTATGTGATGCCTTTTATGTTGTTGATTTTGCCTCTTTGCTACTATCTTATGGTGATGTTATGTTTTATTTATTTATGTTATAAGTTAACACAAGGTCGAGTTATTAAGCATGTTATGTTGGTTCTTAAAATAATAAAGAATATGTTTCTAATAATGTCCATTCCACATTAAGGCCACTTAATTTTAGGTTTGCATATAAGTTTCAAATTGTCATATTGTAGTAGTCCAAGTCTTGTATCTCATCAACTGAAGTCATAACTTGGTTAGTTGGATAGAGATTAAAATTTTACAACACTTCATACACATCCAATTGATTAACATTAGCATCCTCATCATACTTGTGTGTACTTCTTGTTTGATTTGTGAAACAAAGAAAATTGTTGCTTGATGTTTTAGGAGATAGAACCACTAATTTCCTACAAATTTCATTCAATGAAACCATAGAGATCTCAATTAATGGATGAGATGAGGGAAAGAGATATGCAACAAGGAATCCTAGGGACATGATTAAAGACTAAAAGGGGGTTCCCCACCATGCAAGGGCTTGGAAATAAATAAATGCAATGATATGTATACCTAATTATGCAACTGAAGGCGTGAAAATAAAAATTAGAAGAAAGAATTAAGAAAGGACAAAGGTGCACCTAAAAAATGAAGAGGCTCAAAACAAGGTCAGAGATCCTAAAAAGATGACTTTTAATGCACACTGGGACACATTAGGGTGATTTAGTCCCAATTTAGGGTTTCAGGATGAAACCAAAATCTAGAACTGCTAAACTAGGATCTATAGAAAATTCTTGAAAATAGGTATAATGGAACTCATATGCCACAAGTGGTGATTTAGTCCTAGTATCAAGGTTGATATGAAACTCTGATATCTTCTAATGTTCTCTTGTATCTTCTCTCCTATCAAATATCTAAGTTTGAAACACTGAATTGCAACCTGTAGGCGACTTTTTGTGATCTTCCAATGTAGATGATAACTTTGACAACTTACAACTTGACAAATTTTGTCCAATATTTCTCTTTAATGTATCTTCAACCTAAATATGCAAATCACACATTAAAAAGAGGGGAAAATGCTATTTTGTTAGTGGATAGGGGTTTTCCTTGGTCAAACCATGTTTTGGTAATCAAACCTTGAAATGAAATCAAATAGAAAGAAGGAATGATGAATGAACACATATTCTATGTTGCAACTAACCAAACCCTTGTAAAAAATATTGCAATCTTGTATGTAATGGCTAGCATGAATGTAGATATTGACACTTGATTGTACACTATGGATCTTGTCTTGAATGATTGCTTGAATCATAAGAACCTACATCACAAATGTTAGCTCAAAAAAAAACATGATGCATGATGACTTTGACTTGATGCTTGAATCTTGAATAATGCTTGAATAATGCTCCAAAATGCTTGATAATAAACTCTTGAATGCTCTCAAATTCTCTAACTTGAATGTTCATAATATCACTTAAATTGCTAGGAAAAAATATGTGAAATAACCATGTATTTATAATTATTTATGCAAAATTTCCTAAAATTACGACACTATAAGCTGTCATCAGATCTAGGAGAATAAATTCCCACCAAGAATTGAATAAAAAAATTAGGTCCAAGCTAAGTAGGACTCATATTCCAGTTGGGGCATATGAGTCCCAGTAGGCTAAGCTCGGGACATAAATTTCAAGAAATGATTAGTTTTATGCTAAATTCATGACCAAGCCCCAAAACTTAGGTGGGATCCATATGCCAAAGGTGGCATATGAGTCCCAAATCACTAAATCTAGGCCATACAAACCAAAATCAATAAATTATGATTGGTCATTACATATGTGTCAGGATTATCCTCAGAAAGATGCATTAAATAAGGCTTGTGGATGCAAAATAGGATGAAATAAGGCATAAAGAAGCCCAATTTTACCAAGGAGGGCCCAAATAGGTGTGAAAACATAAAGGGATAATTTTTTATACACTAAATTTATCCCACACTTTAGTGAGAGGAAGAACTTGCTTCAAACTCACACTAAAGTAGACAAACACGCATCAAGAGGGGTCCAAGTGTATCAATGCTAGTAAGATAGGACAACAATGATCAAGAGGGATGATCAAGATCCTATGAAAAAAAAATATAGAAAGAAGAGAACACACATGAAAATAATGAGTGAAAAGAAGTCACAAGCATACACTACCAAAGACAAAGAGAAATAAAAACTAAAACTAAAACAAAAGGGGTGGATCAAGCTTTGACTATTTGTCCCACATGCTGTGGACTAGATCTAAGATTTTTTTCCAAGAAATGTTTACAAGTGGAACATGCTGTTCACCATGCAAACCAACACACACTCACAAGGGCTAGTGAAACCTCAGGTCATCCAATAGGTGAGCCCCCAATGAGACACATACGCACTCGATTAGTATTCACTCACATGGCTATTTGAAAGTCAGGTCTAAGTTTGATTCCCATATGTACAACCATACCAAAGCTATACCTCTTGAAAAATTTGATAAGGTGCCACACAACAATGAACTTTGATCTCCATGAAGAAAAAAAGCTTCGTATGCTTGAAATTACTCATGTACAAACAAGATGGCTCCACAAGCAAGCAAAGTGTGTTATGCAAGGTGGCCATATAACATAAATTGTAAATACAAAATAATGTAAAGTACATTCAAAGGAGTTTTTCCTAGTTCATGTAAGGTCTTAACTTAGGAAACATTGTGCCTAATGTCTCTAAGAGAGGACCAATTGAAAAATAGAAGATTCACAACTTAGGGGATGCAGTGTGTCACATCAAGCCACTAAGAGGAATATAATATGCTAAGAGAGATCACACTCTTGAAAGAAATCACATCCAATGTCACCACAAAGAAAAAGACACAACAAATAAAGTAAGAAGACTACACTATGAAACACGAGTTGCAAAATGTGAGTGTGAGAGGGGTACTTTATCTAACTAGTTCATTTTTAGCTAGTTCTCCACTAAAGTCCTCTTCACACTAGCTTAGCTTTACAAAGGGATAAGGTGGTTGAGGCTTTAATGACATGAGTTGTCACACCTCATAGGATGACAACACTTGTCATCATCTAGTTGCATCTATCTCTCCCCTTGGCCTATATAACCAAGGCATTTCCTTTGTAATCTCAATTCTCAAGCTGAATATAACTTTACATTCTTGATAGGAATACAGTTTATTCCTTCTCATATTTCTGGTTTTGCTTTCCTCCAATCATTAAATTATTGGGTAGGCTAGTTATAAAATCTCACATGGTTTCAGAGCCAAAATGAGTTGTGGGTTAGCAATCTTTTAGGAAATTTGAGAGAGTAGAGCTTTTTTTCAAAGCACTAAGTATGCTCTTCTCTTGCATTCTTGAATGATTTGGAGAATGAAAAAAGTGTCAAGAAAATATTAGTTTCTAAGGGGTTTCGTACATTTCCTTGTTAGTTGCAAGTCTTTTGAAGCTTCTTGGAGATATTTTGAGTTCACCATTGAGTTCAGAGCAACTAAGATATTCAGATCTGCCCTTTATTTTTCCTGAAACGGACATTGGAGGCCAGATCTACAACAATTTAAAGTGGGAGGATCATTGCCTGATCTAGCAAAGAACTACCAATTTGGAGCACTTTGAGTCGAATCCAACCTTGCCATCACACTTAGAAGGTTCGAAAATGCTAAAATCAACTATTTTTTTTTTTAGACTGTAGGAATCGGGTAGCACGACCCCCTATAAACTACAGTGCGCCTAGTAAACTTTTTAACGTGACTGGCGGTGCTGGTGTGACACGCCCTCCGGTACCATGGGACGGGGGAGACTAGAACTCATGACCAACAGAGCCGCAACGGAATTACTTAGCCAACCGAGCTAGGGCCCCCACCCGCTAAAATCAACTATTAATTTGTTAATTTTGGTTGAGTTTGCATTAAAAAAAACATTTTTTTTCAAAATCTAAGCATTAAAAAAAAATTAAATTCATACATTTAAAAAAAGAAACATAGCTTTTCAAAAAATTGTGCAACTTTTTTAATGCAACTTTTAAAAGGTTGAAAAGCTTTGAAAAAAAATTGTTAAAAAACTCCCAAAAGGGAAAGTGGGTACCTTAGGGCCATTTGCCACATAAATTTATGGACCCATAAGTCCCCACTCCCCTTTATGGGCTCAACCTTTTATAAAGGCTCTTAAATTTTTCATGTGGGTAATGTGGGGGTGGCTAAGGCCCCCCACATAATTATAATTTTTTTATATATTTTTTTTATGTTTTTAATTTTTAAATATTTTTAACATTTTTAAAATATTTTTAAAATATATATTTTTAAATTCCACCACAATTTTCCTTTTTATTTTTTTATGTTAAAAATAAAAAATTACATCTGCCATCGCTAAATTTGGTAGTTTTTTTTTAAAATATGGAGGTTTGCTAAGTTTATCCCATGGATTACTAAAATTGGTGGAGGTTTAACTTAGCTAGAAAATGTCTAAATTTGGAGGATAGCTAAATTTGGTAGAATTTTTTAATACCCCCTCTTTGTTGATGAGTTGGTTTTGAAGGCCAACTTTGAAGGCTCATAACTTGGGTTCTAGAGCTCATTTTTAGTGATTCTTTTTATTTGGGCTAATTTTTCATGCTCTACACATTGTAGAATATGGTTTCATATTTTGGTATATGGATTTTTCAAAATTTCTACTTCTCGAGAGGACACCTCACCATTCTCATTTTGCAAACCTCAAAGTTGCATAACTTTTACATACGACCTCAGATTGAGTTGATTTTTTTTTTGAAAGTGCATGATTTTTCATGTATTTCACATTGATTGTGTTTATTTCATATGAAATTGTACCCAATGTATACTTTTTTCACATGCTCATTTCTTGAGGATTTATAAAAACATTAAAATCTAGAAATCTATAACTACACTAAATATAAAGTGTCAAATCATTTTTTCTAGGGGGATCTTTGATTAAGTAAAGAAGGGGGGTCTCTTTTTGTCTTTGTGCTTGAACATCTCTCATACTCTTTGCTCTATTTTTCTTTCACCATGGGCAAATTTAAGTTTCCATTGCTAATGCCATACAACTACAACACATGGCATCAAAATGCATGGAATGTTTTAATGCAACTAGGATATACACCTTATGTTGAGAAGAATGTAATTGAACTCACAAATGATAAGGAAAAACTAATCTAGATGTTTGAACATACAAAAGCTCTTGGTTGTCTAAGGAGTTTGGTTTCTCTTGATATAATGTTTTAGATTGAAGAATGTAAAGATTCACATGATCCATGGGAAAAATTAAAAAGTATCTATGGTACAACTGATGAAGTTTGTGGCTATCAAATTGACAATGAATTAATGAGTCTTGATCCAAAGTCTTTTCATAACATCTAGGATTATGTAACAAAGGTTAATGACCTTAGATCACAATGTAAATCATGTGGCTTAGAGAAGAAAGAAATTCAACTTGTCTATAGCACTCTAAACAAACTTGGACCTAAATTTTTAACTTTTGTTTCTACCTTTCACACTCATAGGCTGACAATGAGATCTACATTTACTACACCTTTTGCTTCATTTTCTGAAATGTTAATGCAAGAACAAGGTAAGCTTCTTTCAATGGGTCTTCTCAAGCCTTCACATTCACAAGCTTTGATGGTTGGTCAACCAAAGGGTCAAAAAGAATCAAAGAAAATTGACAACAAACAAAATTAGTTCAAGAAGTCGTAAAGAGATCAAGCACAATCATCTTCTACAACAAAAGTTTACTCCAACTCCTATTCAAAGTGGAATTTTCACAAGAAGGAGAGACCAACTTGTAGCTACTGCAAGAAACCTAGTCATGAGGAACATTCTTGTCATAAGAAGCAGATTGATGAGTTAAAGAATCTTCTTAAAAGGAACAATATTAATTTTCCTTCTATTACTTAACAATCCTCTAATCCTTCAAAATCAGGTAAAGGGAAAGCACATGCACTTGTTTTTATTATTGATTCTTCAAAAGAGTAGATTCTTGACTTAGGTGTATCACATCAAATGGGTTTTATTAAATAGTGGTTTTATTTATTGGAACCTTGTTTAGTGCCCCACATTCTCATTGGGGATGATTCTTGAGTGGATGTAATTGGGAAGGGTTCAATTGATACTAGAAATGGTACATTTGAGGATTTCCTCTGCATACCTAATATGTCAACCAACCTTCTCTCTATCTACTAAATCACTCAAAATGGTAGAAAAGTTGAATTCACTCTAGATTCTCACATCTAGAATATTGAAGATAATGCACTCCTTGTAGTTGGTAAGGCCAATCATGAGTCTCGCTTGTATGCTTTATCTTATTTTGTACTTGATTCACATTCAACTACCTTGCTCACCCATTTGAATGTTGTGAGAAAACTATGGAATGAGGAGTTTATCCATCTCAACTACTGCTATCTTCAACAGCTTAGAAAATAGAATATGGTCATGGGTCTTCCTCAAATCAATTTTTTTGATGGCGTATGTTTAGGTTGTTCCTTGGGAAAACATCTTGAAGACAAGTTTGACAAAGGGAAGGCTTGGAGGGCTTCAAAAGTCCTTGAATTGGTTCATAGTGATTTGACATGTCCTTTTCCATCATTATCTTTTAGTAAGGCTCATTATTTGCTCACCTTCATTGATGACTATTCTAGATACACATGGGTCTACTTTATTCAAAACAAAGGACAAGTATTTAATAGATTCCAAGAGTTTAAGGCTCATGTTGAGAAGCAATCTAGAAAGTGTGTCAAAATTCTCTACACTAATAATGACATGGAATATGTGAACCGTTAATTTGAGCAATTTGGTACTATAGAAGGGATTGATCTTCAACATATTGTTTCCTACACACCACAAAAAAATGGTGTAATTGAGGGGGAAAATAGGTCCTTGAAAGAGATGGGTAGCTGCATGATCCATGCTCACTCCCTTGCACCTACATATTGGGTAGAAGCTATTAACTATGCTACTTACATCTAGAATATAGTTCCACATAAGGCTTTAAAGGACACCACTCCCTTTGAAGCTTGGTGTGGTAGGAAACCTATTGTGGGATACTTTAGAGTTTTTGGTTCCCCAACATGGGCACACATTCCTTTAGAGAAGCGCAAGGCCTTGGAATCTCAAAATTTTCCTTGTATTTTTGTTGGTTAACCTGATGGTGTCAAAGGATATTAGCTAATGGATCCTACAATGCAAGAGCTCTTCATTGAGTGTAGTGTGCATTTTGAGGAAATCTCTTCTAGCTCATCCTCTACTCTTCCTTCCTCCACAATGGATTTCGAGGATTTTGACATCGAGGATTTTCCTCAAGCTTCCTCTTGTCATCAAGTTGATCATGAGATTTCATCTTCTTCTTTAGAGCATTCAAAATATCCTCTTCCATCCCCTACAATGCCTCGTTGGGCTCGACAAACACTTGAGTCTGCAGGCACTCTAGTTGGGGATCCTTCAAATAGTAGGAGGACTCAGTCACAACATCACAACATTCCACATTCCTACATCGCCATAGCTTCAGATCCACAATCATTTCATGAAGCTTCTAGTGTTACTAAGTGGGATTCTGTAATGGAGGAAGAGTAAAACTCTTTAATTCAAAATGCAACATGGGATCTTGTTCCACTTCCTAAGGGAAGAAAATTGGTTCCGTGTAACTGGATCTATCAAACCAAAATTGTAGTGAATGGCTTAGTTGACAAGTATAAAACACAACTTGTGGCCACACTAACACATTTGACTGCAAAATCTGACGAAAAGTCTGATGAAATATGTATAATTTGATGTATCATTGGGTGCTTGTAAAATTTGATGTGTAATTTCAATTTTTTTAAAGTTTATCCCCAACGTTCATCAAAATTTTGACGAACCTGGGTTTCGTCAAAATTTCGACTATCAGTTTCATCAAAATTTTGATAAACATGAAAAATAAGGAAAAAATCAAATTGTGGCTGACATAAAGAAAAGTGAGTTAGCTGATTTATTGTGACAGTGTTTTTCTCTACTTGAGATAGTTTGTGGAGAACTAAGGACGATTTTCTTGGAAAAAATTAGAAAAAAATCAAGAAGATATCGCCAGGTTGAGGGTAGTCATTGTCTTTTTTGCAGAATTTAGTTGTGAAGTAAGATTTGTAGTTCCAGGTTTGAAAATCATATTTGAAAACATCTCATTAGATTTCATTTTTAGAGGTTTAGGGTTTTGAGAATTTTATGTCCATATTTTGTTGTGTGGAATCACCATAAGATCACCACCAAGGAACAAATTCTTGTGACTATAATTATGTGATCCATAACTCTATTGGTCATGTGGCACAATTGTGCTATAACAAATATAGGATGCATTCATGTGTGACCCAAGTTTAATGTAGCTATGTTGTGATAGAAATGGAGGCACTCATATAATGTAGTTAATTCAGGTTGTATAATTTAGGTGTCAATCATCATTGGGTGCATTTAGGTTATCTCAAGTTTAACAGGTTACGATGTAATTATAACATGATCCAAGAGTGATTACCTCTTGCTGCAATAAAGAGCCTATAACTCTAGTTGATATGCAGAGTGGTTGTGTTATATCAATTATGTAGTGCATTCAAGAAGAACCCATGTTTAATGGGCTATTCTAGAGAGTGATCAAGATTTTCTAAACCTTATGAATGTTACTTAAAAGTGTATAGCTTAAACTACAAACCAAGTTTGTTACATGAATGCAATCTTGGGTTACAACAAACTATAATAATGTGATCTGCTAATAAACATTATGGAAAGTATTAAAGCAAGACCCATGCCATATAGGATACATTTCCCTGATCAGGTTTACATACCTTAATGATCAAACACAAGCTTCCCACACACTCTAGGATACAATCCAAGATCATACCACAACTTTTTCAAGACAACTAATTTTCTGACCCAAGATTTAAGGTTGTTTTTTAATACCAAAGAAGCATTGGTAAGAGCATGATTAGGGTACAAACCCTAGGCCTCCATAGAAACATAAACAATAACTCTAGCGGATTAGTGAGGTTGCAATACCAGAAAGATTGAGACATTGTAGCTAATAACAAAATCTTGCAATCTAAAGATTGTAGCTAATAACAACACACTATGTAGCTTAGTGACATTTGTAAATGCAATCTAGGTAAGAAGAATGATAGTCACTTGAGATGTGATAGTCAAAAGAGGCTGAGCAGTGACAAGATAATAAAGCTCAAACCTTGCATAGTAAAGTGGAGATTTTAATGAGTTCCTTATTGCTGACCTTAAGGGTTTTCAAATGCTTTTGGTAGTGTTAGACAAGTAAAATGCAACCAGGGAATGACTGTCCAAATGGAAGTAACAGTGGTAATCATAGGTTCAATGTTTCTTCTTAGCCATTAATGTATAATGGAGGTAGTGGATTGCATGTTTGAGCAGTGTTTTCATCAAAGATGGGAGAATAGTGAATAATACCTTGTGGACTATGAAGTAGTGTCAATAAGGTTGAAGGATCTTAAGAACTACAATACCATGAAACAATGAGTCCCCTGTAGTAAGTAGGCAAGTCTATAGGACATAGTTTGATTTTATAGAAGGATGCTCATGAAAGGAATCTTCAAGTGATAGTGAGTGAGCTATTTGAGATTAGCGGGGTGCAATACCTAGTCTTAAAGGAAGTTAGCAAAGCGTAAATGTGCAAGAAAATCAAATCATACAAACAAAAAATTCACAATGTTATCTTGCATAATGCTTTGAGTTTGAAGACAAAATCTCATTGTATCTTGATGAAAGTGGTGACCTTAATGGTCAATCACTGGCAACCATGATTTTAAAACATGCTATTGTGCTTATGGAGGCAACTTTTAAGCAAGGCAGTGAGTGGTGGTTTAGAACAATGGCAGGTATGAAGGACTTGCTTTATATGCATAATATGTAGTCTAGCTTAAGACAACATTCTTAGAAGAGATTGAAGGTGGAATATGGAACTCAAGGGTTACCATGAAAAGGATTAAAGCAAAGATTGAGATCTATTTAAAAGCCACGGTCATGAAGATATTAAAGATGTCACATGCAAAACCCTAGTAGTTGGAGTAATGAATACAGTGCCAAAGAGGATAGTGTGCTGGGGCAGATTTAGGAGATCTCCACATTATCTAATTACACAGAAATACATCATTTATTTATTTTTTTAATTAAAATAAATCATTCTAAACCCTATATAGGATACATTGATACTTCAAAAGCCTTTGAAGGAATTTGATATTATGCAAGTATATGTCTAGTAAATACCTAGATTACAAATAGTAGTGAGAACTGTAGACATGCAAAATTAGCATTATGCATTCATCAAGTAAACCAGGTTTCACATGCATCCACTCATTTAATTAATCAAGTTCACCTTCATCCATTCATCAGATAAATTAAACTCATTAAGTTCATTCCTAAGGTTGTTCCTTTTAATCAAATAAATCGAACATTCACTTAATTAAATCCAAATGCATATTCCATCCTTTTCTGAATTAAATAAATTAAATATTTAAGTCATAAAAGTCAAAATCATCCTAATCATCATTAAGCTAATCTAATCCTAATTAGCCTAACCTAATCACCCATCACATCCTCTAGATATTCCCACTTGCACAAATAAATCAATTTATTGATTTATTAAATCCAACATTTTCCATCAACATGGCATCTTTGGGGAATATTCCATCAAGTTTGAATTCAAAACCAAGTGGGCATGTACATCGAACAAAGCAATTAATAAACTCTTACATGTCCCCCACTCAACATTTACTCTCAAATTTGAATTTGAAATTTCCCCCTCTTGGGCACATTTCCCAAATCTTGCACATGCACCAACCACTCATAATTTGACAAGTGGCCTCTTTTCATTGGCTTATTTTTTAGTCCCACATCCTCCATGTTTTGCATTCTTTCAACTTGAGAATCTATAAATGAGAAGCTTCATATTTTATCAAATCCTCCAGAACTCCACAATCTTTATGCAAGGTCATTCTCTTAAACTGAGAACTGATTTTGTCCATTTATCATCTTAGCATTCCATATCATTCTTCATATAAATTTCATCATCAAGCTTAAACAAGGATTGGGAAAGGGCTATTTTCTACAATAGCACCAATCCACTATGAGATAAAGTTGATTCATATTGTTTGTATGCTCATTTAGTTTTTCTTGTTGTTTTAATATCTTATTTAGCACATCTAACATGTTTCATTATTTCATAGGGATGTTGATTATTATTTTGGTTTTAAAATGCTAACCATTTGTAGATTTTGACATCCAAAAAATGGCGCTAGAAGGAGGGCTTGCCTAATTTTTTGGGTTAACTAAGCTTCAATGGTGTTTTTGTGCATGATCTTACATGGAAGTAACTTAATGGATGGCATTATAATTTTTTTTAGCATGACATATGTCACCACAGATAATATTTTGTAGTTCTAAATCATTTGACGAGGTGATTTTCTTATCATATGCTTGGATTTTTCAAAATGGTATTATAAGTTGCATTGAATGTTCAAATGCCTCCTTAGAATTTTAATACCTTTTTGTGTCAGAAAAGTTTTATATCACGGTTTTTAATGTTTTGCTAACTAATTACTCGCTCCATTTTAATCCTTTTAGAGAAAGTTGTATGAATTTATTACTTTATTTTGGACTGTTCTTTTAAGCACTGCCTTTTGAAGCTTATTTTTGCTATATACATTCTTATATACTTCCATGCTTATATTTTTCAATATCGAGTAGGTATAGAAAGAGAATCTATATATATTTTCTAGCAATCTAGGTTCGCAGGCTTTCAAAGACTTTCACTTTTTTTCTTGTCTGCATTATGATGAAAGAAGCCTATGTACAAGAACTTTTAGCAAAGAAGAATGCCAAATAAATAGTACAACTCTTCATATCATTTTCTACTATACATCTATTTCTGCTAGGCAAAAAAAATAAAAAAAAATAACACATATCAGAAGCATTTTGACAACAAAGTTGTGCATTAACAATAAAAATGTGAGGCTGATAACAATGTGTAGGATATAAGTCCAAAAATTTTAGCATAGAAAGAAAATACACTGGGCGCAACTTTACATTGTCCAATTGCACTCACCGGAAAGCTGATTATTAACTATTGCATTAGCTTAAAATTTCTTGTAGTATTTCAATAGATTTCTTTGCATTGGTCAATTTGAAAGTCCTTGCCATTTTGCTTCACCTGAATTTAGCTTTGAACTCTTTTTGGATATCATTATAAAGCTCAAATTCTCACCTACCAATTGCATTTGTTGTAAAGTGTCTAAAGGCGCGCCATTCACTCAAATTGAAGAATTCAAATATTTTGATGAAGCAAGGTGTACATTTATCAATCCTAGGTCTGTGCATTTATCTCATCTACAGTCACTTTTGGTGATGCAAGCTGTCGCGCCTTCTTAAGATCTTCCTTTACCTTCTAGCTACAACTTTTTCTTTCTTGTTCATGCCATAATAGCTTGGATGTGGTGTATCTTCCCTAGCACGTACTCTTGCCTTTATACGTTGATGTTGTGTATCCTCACAAAGTATAAGGTCTGTTGACTTTAGAACACTCAAAGCATGCAAAAGTTATGTCTTTAAGATCACCAATAGGAGTCACCACTAAAAACAATCCACTACCTAAAGTTTCCTGTGTAATTAATGGCAGCAGTAGACGAGTATTTACTTCTACTAAATCATGCCTTAGTAGCCATGTGACTCTAACCTAAGCTATGATTGTGGCTATTATTTGATTAGGCTCCTGAGGTATCCTACTAGGTTGTCACAGTGGTCGACATCACATTAAATGTCTTGTAATCATTCCTTGTTAGCAAAGGTCTAGCAATTACTTTATTTTACTTTTCTCTGTTTTTCTTTTGTCCGACATTGAAGACACTACGATCTCCTCAGCGAGCTATTTTCTATCATATATTAGACGGTCGTTGTTTGAATTTTCAAATTAGAGATTTTTGGCAGTGGTTTGGCAGTGTGCCTTAGAGCTGTTTTTGTTGGTTTGGAGTAAAGAGACCTGTGTCGATAAAGTTGTGTTAGGATTACTGCTCAAGCTATATAAGTTTATTCTGGCATACAATCCTTTGAGTTGATTTTTCTGGTTTGAAACCCATGTCATTAATGTTGTGACAGAGTTATTCCCCAAGTGCAGGTATCTAGAAGATGATGAAAGAATTAGAAAATATTTTGCCTCATTGCACATGCATAGTGATTTTCCAAGAGTTGTTTGCGTAGAGGATTTCTGAAGTAGACCACATCTTGATGGATGTCCATACCCTTTTACATGGCCGTGTTTCTTAGCACAGGGTGGATGTTGCGCAAAAGTTGAGGAATATGTCGTTACACTTGTCAAATGCATTTTCCTAAAAGTAATTTTAGCGTCCTTTCTAAAGAGCCTTTTGAATTCATCCTTTGCGCCTATAAATTACATTTTCCTAAAAATCTCTACAATCTTTTTAACAAATATCCCACAATTACTACATTTTCCTATCAAAAGTATTCATTGTTTCAAGTCGCTGTGGTCTATTCTCTCATTAATTTTCATCAACCATCAATCGCATAGTCCATCATGCCTACGAAGAGATGGTGGCAGCGCACACTTCTATTGAACATGATTATTTATTTTTTGCATTTCCCCAATCAATGCTTTCTATTAAATGTTGTGTTTGGTTGTTGAGAGACAGGGATAACTTCATTTTTTGCATTCTTTATCGTTAAAAATTGTAGGGTCATGTTTCATATCTAAAGGAAGGTGCCATCATGGTTTAGTAAGGTGAGCACAACACAAAGAGATGTTGGAAAAAGTGTGTGGAGTATGACTAAAGGAGTATGCTAGTGCTAGTAATGGAAAGTAAATGAGTCTTAAATGGATGGTCAAAGTCAAGATGGTCTCTGACAATGACGGCTTTACAATAGGGTTGAACAAGTCATAATATATATTTTATTCAAAATAGTAAACTGCTTTAAAGAGGGCATACTATTATTTTTGAATGCTAATTGAAACCTCTTTGTGGTTGATACTTCTTTTGGTTTAAATTATGCTGCCTACTTATCATCTTTTCTAAAGGAATGGTTTTGTTTTTTGTTTTCATGTTTGTGGTGGTGTATGGCTTTGTAAGTTTTGGGGTCAATTATTCTTTTATGAATGGAGATGAAAGTTAAAGAAAAGTGTATTAACATTCATTATTGAGTTAGTTTCATCAGAAAAGAACTCATGTTCCTTGTCAATGCAATTTTACTTTATTCATCTCTTTAAAATATTTCTTCAAATAGTTGATACATCTTGTGTATGTTTTTTATCATTTTGCAAATACATGTATAACTCTTATTTGTGATGTTTATAGGTGAAGGTGGATATTAACACTGAACATTGGAGTTGACCCAAAAACGAACAAAAAGTTGGAGTTGAAGAATTGAGCGTCAAGCTTGAAACTCACAAAGTGTTTTTTAATGCTTAAGGGCTTCCATTTCATGCTTTAATTTTATGTTTTAAGCTAACTAGATCATTGATTCTTTTTCAAAGTTGGAATTAAAATTGAACCTTAGAAACTGACTAGATTTCAATTTTGGCTAAAATTGAACAAAGCAAACTATCACATTTCCTTTGGCGCTTAAAAGGAAGTCATTATTGCTTTGTGGGATTTAAAATAAACAAGTGTTTGCTTTTTTTTGCAATTACTTACACAAAGTAATATCATCAAAAGATGTATGCGCTTCTCTCGTGCCTCACGACGATCTTGAGAATAAAAAGGCTTTTGGTGACATTAAGTTGCGTAAATAATTTCCCATACACACTTCGATTTGGGTTTAAAATTCAACATCTTGTGCGAGTGTGAGTAGAGCATCATCATGCATATTCTCTTTCTTTGAGTCGTCAAAGATTGATCGAGTTGCTGATTTTTTCTTTGCTTGCTTTTATTTATCCTAGAGGGCTTGCCTTGGGGAAAAAGTACTCACCCAAGGGAACAACTCAATCAGTAACACTCTAAATCCAAGAGTATTTCCAGCTGGGATATAAATGTGGATATTGGAAGAAATGCCAATATCACGTGGTTGATTCTGACAAGATGGATCTAAAAGGGGACTCTTGCCGTATGGGTCAATCTCCATGAATGGAAAGTCTGAAATAGAACCCTTGTTTTGTAGTGACCAATTGATCTATTGAGCGAGTTTATCAAAGTGGTGCATTGGAACTTAGATTCCAAGAAGTTACTTGCCATGTCCGATCTTGGTTGAAATATAAAGGTTAAGACTTCATTCTTAACATACCTTTATATTTTGTCCTTGGTTGCATGTAAAATCATCTCTTCTACTATGAAGGGCATGAGGCAAGCCCACCAAGAAAAATGTACCAATTGAGCTAGGGTGTTATATTGCTTGTGAGTCAGTTTGAAAACACAGTGCTTTTATCAAAAACATTGGAAAACCAACATTCAACATGAGCATCAAATCTCAAACCCTTTAGGAGAACCAAATATCCTTGAACAAATTCACTTGTTATTGCTTGCCCTTGGGATTCGTATCCTTAGAGGCTTCTAAACATTTGGATTTCATCTCAATTTTCTTCTACTAAAGTCAACTTTAGGTAACCTTTGCCTTGATTTCCTTGATTTCCTCATAATGCACTTTGTGGGATGAGAGAAAATTAGGACATTGGACATTCAGTTTGAAAGCTAATCAAGAATTTTGTGTGGTAAAAAGAATCCATTAAGAAAAGATTGAATCAATTGGACCCCACACATGTGTTTGGCATCTTTTGGTCATATGGTTTTCATACAAACATTGATCTTTTGATTTTGAATTACTCTTAGAGAAAGGCATGTTCTTCACTATCTTGGTCTAGTAAACAAGTCCTTCCTAGGTTAATTTAGGAGAAAATCAAACACTTCATCCAAATTCCAAACATTTATCATCCCATCCCACCAAACAACTTTAGAGCTTTTAAAACATCATTCTAGACTTGGGTAGATCATCAAAATAAAAATCACCTTGTTTAGTTAGGAGTATGGGAATGCATCCTTTCTCATACCTTTAGCTAAATTATCACCTCTTTGAACAAGTTCATCCTAAGATAACATCTAACATCTTAGGGTTTCCAAGTTCATTATCCAAATCAAATGATCAAAATAAAACCCTAAGTCTGGCATTGATCCAAAGTCCCTAAATGTTCAACATTCATATCATTTACACCTTTCATCCTTCATCTCGTCATTGGTCCTAAGAACCTTAGAGGTCACTTTCGCAACAAGGTCAAAACACAAGAGGAACATGGAATACAAACTTGATTCATACATCATGAGTAATCCAAATCAAATGAACTTTCAAAGCCTTACAATGTTGATTGATTATCAAAACTCACACTTATACAATCCATACATGGGATCATTACATTCTACAAATGTCAATGGCACAACAAGTGTGAGTATGCCCAAATAAAAAATTGGAACACATTTCATGATGGTAGATCTAAGTCCAAACCTACAAGTTTTCCAACCGAACAATCAATGCATGAGCCTTCAAACGAACAACGTGATCCCACCAAATCCCTACATGCCAAATGAGAATGTACCAAGAACAAGTTTTTGAAACATGAATCTGGCAAACTTTGGGATAAATATGGTTGCAAATCATACAAATGTTGTTCAAAGTCCAAACAAGATGTTAACAACTTCGTGTATCAATCCAAGTCAACGTAACACCATGCAAAATCAAAAAAATGACAATGTGGTTCCCAACACCAACAATGTTCAATTTCAACCTATCATGCCAAATATGAGTGTCATCCCAAATCAGAACATTGTCCAAAATCAAACACAAGTACACACTCCAAATTTGCTTAAACAAAAGCCAAATGAACTATATCAAGGGAATCAAGATTGAAATCAAGATCAAATTGCTACACTTACCAAAATAGTTGAGTCATTACGCCAAGAGACATCTCCACCATCATTACCCATATCAACATCATTCCTTGGTTTAGGGATTCCCCCTTTACCTACCACCAATTACCCCATCCAAATCAATCCACCTAACACCAATCAAGCCATCAGATCAAATCCTGTGAATATACCATTGACATTGCACCAACATATGGTATCTAATTGAATGACAACATCGATCTTGATAAATCAAAATATGGTCTCCCAAGGACCTATCACCTCGGTCACTCCAACCATCCCTATCACTTCAATCATTCCAACCACCCCTATCCCACCCATCATATCTCAACCCCTCACTACCATGATCACTCCAAGCGTATCTCAACCACTTGTCACTACATCCAACACAATTCCAAATCCACCACCACTACCACCAAAACCAAATGCAGCAAGACAATATAACATTGCACTAAAAGCTCACAAGGCCTACCAAAAGGCCATCCAACAATATCTAGACACACAACAAGTGAAAAAATCTCAACAAGTGCAACAAGCCTCTCAAGCTACCCAAAAAACACAAGCACAAACACAAAGAATAACAACTATTGATCTATCCATCAATAAACACCTTGAAGATATTTCTACTTCATCCAAAGATCAAATCAACATAGGTCAAGAGTCACTTACAATACTCGACAATGATCTAATTCAAGAAATGTTAACATCACTTGACTCTATGGTTGAAGGCATTCACAATCTCTCCACCACAATTGTTGAAAACAATGATCAAGATCTCTCCATCGATGAGCACCTTGAAGATGTTTCCACCCCATCTGATGATCAACTCACCATACATCAAGAGCCACTTTTTAGTGATCTCTTTCAAGGAGTGTTAGGATTATTTGATCCTATTGACATAATGCATGATCCGTTGACCAATGATCATGTCGAAAATGTATCTAAATTTCTATATGAGTTAGAGGACATATCTCAGGAATTTATCCCAAAGCATGATTAACATCTTTCACTAAGGTCTAGCAATGGTCCTTTCCAAGACATGTTGAACCCCTTTGACCTCATGGTTATAGATACTGAAAGAACCCTGAACTAGACACTTGAAGATATTGAACCACTTACCATGTCTAATGACGACATCCAAGAACCCTTTGTAAGCAATCCATTCTTTCAAACTAACCCATGTCAAGAATTCAATCCAAAGCATGTCAAAAGCAACTTTGAAATCATTCAAGATCAAGAATTTGTATCTTCAAGATACTAGAACAATCTAGTGGACACTCTCCTATCTATGCAAGATGATCATATCCATTTGGAACATACTCCTCCATCTACCCATGAGATGCTTTCTTTGGATGGACACGTAGAGGATCTTCCTTCAAAACAAGATTCTTTTACTCCCGACATTATTACACAAAAAGAGCACATTATTGATTCCTACAATCAAACAAAGTTTTCAACAACAGTATTAGATATATCAAAAATTCATACTATGGACATCATGAATAAAGATATTGAACATTATCCACTCAAGGAAGCAAGTCAGATAGAACAGTATAATCCAGAGTTAGCAAAGTGGAAAATTGAAACAATGTCATCTACAGTGGTCATTTATCAAAGAATTCATTCTAAACAAGAGCTCTCAGAACAAGCAGAATTAAGGAATGAAGGTGCCACTACCACAATACTGGGGGAAACTTTGTCTCAAGAAAACATCAACATAGGGAGCATGAAGAGTCCTTATGATGAAACTAGTGTCAATACTACAACCAGCCATGTCATGAATCTTCATCCACCTATCATCCCATCCATGAATTGGAACCAAAGTCAAAAGAGAGTTTTGAATCAAAGTACAAATATCAAAGCAAAAGAAGCTAAGAAGCATAATGGAAAAATCAAATACAAATGGATACCAAAGAATACAACGAAAGATCATCCCTATCAAACTCCATCAGTCAAAGAAACTATGGTGCAAAATAAAAAATGGAAAAGTATCCATCAAAGATGTCCACAAAAGCAAAAGAAGGATTTTCAAGTGACATACAATGTGTATCAAGCAGTTGGTCCTAATTCTATGCACACTTCTGTATTCACCCATCATTTCTTATCTTCCCAAGTTTGGAGAGTCAAAGATTCCAAGCTGTCAACCAATCCATCTCTTATCCCTAAACACACTCCATCCAAGCCTCCACACATGATGTCCAATTCTCAAATTGACCATGTATTGGAAACGACCCTTCATCATAAGGATTCTAAAGGCACTCTATCACGATGTGCACACAGAGATAGAGGTAACTACGGTATCGACGAAGCAAATCAAGAATCCCAAAAGTTGCATTCAAGTGCACATATCTTAGCAAAGAAACTTCTTCAGGTAGGGTATCGATGGCACATTATGATAGAAGCATCTACATTGACACCACCAGATGGTTTAACATGAGCTTAAAATCTTTTAGAAAAATAAAAAAATCAGAAAAAGGATTGAAAATAGTAAAGAAAAAAAATCGTCCTCTAGTGAAAATCGCATGGGCAGCGCTTTGGGAAAGATCATGATGAAAACCTGGAAAACAGGAATCATGTGTGGAATCGAACATCTACGTGTGCCAATTCAGATGAAAAAATATCGTCCCATCCATAATACATCCAGTATTCCATCCATCCATAATAAATCGATTCATCCATGAACCATTTATCCAATCCATTTTATCCATCTGCATCCATAGTCTGAGTTATCTTGATCTTGATGAAAGTTTGGGGCACACTTTATGCTTGCTTTTGGTAAACATCTTGACATGGGTCATTTTCATTGATCCTATCCTATGTAGCATTATCTCAGCCATGGAGCATTATCCAAATGAGCACGTTCTTTATCTGAATACCTTATCTTATTGCAAGATAATCCTTGGCATCCTTGGTGTACTTACCATATCCATCCATCCACATGCCTATCCAAGAATCCACCCATTGTAGTCCTTCCATTGCTAGACACTGGGGGCAGATATTTTGCATCTTGCTTCAAAAATAAATCTTGATCTATATCCTCCAACTTATGTGGCAATTCAAAGATTGGAAAATGTGAAACCAAATTGGTCAAAAAATTTGTGATCCAAAATCCAAATCACTAGCCCATGGCATATTTTGACGAGCAAATGTTCCTTATCAAGCTTCATCTTTCATCGAACATCAATCCAAATAATCACTATCAGTTGCATCTAGTGCACCCTTCAAACATCACATCAAATCATTTGAACATCTTTTGTTCCACACCAACCTTCAACAATCCTGATCAATCAACTCCAATCAATCCATCATCATCTTGGGATATCCATCCTAATCATTGTGTTGCTTAACACTATCCTTTCATTGTTGTGTATCCTCAATAATGTTATCATCATCAATCCATCGATCTGATCAATCAAGCTTAGCTTGGTCTTCACTAAAATCCCAAAATAGAGAACTGATATCGTCACACACATCCTCATCCAAATCATCAAAATCATGCGAAAAATCCAAAAATATTTAGAAAAATAAAAAAAATGTCAAAAACATGATATATGAACTACATTGTCTCTGAGCTTAAATGTAGGCAAGGCTCATCTTTGATCAGCCCCCGACAGATCAAAATCCAAAAACATTCAAAAACATCAAAATCCAAAAACATTTGAAAACACATCAAAATCCAAAACATCAAAATCCAAAACATTCAAAACACAAAATCCAAAAACATTTGAAAAATAAAAAATCAAAACATTTGTAAAATCTTGAAAATATCAAAAACAACCTCAAAACGTTCCAAAAATGACAAAAACATCCAAATATTTGAAAAAATTCATCCATCTCATCTCGCTTGCACCCGCAATAATCAATCATCCATAATAAACTGATCATCACCTTCATCCTTTGGCAACACAAACATAAACAATCATAGCAGGCAACAAAATCAATCTTCAATCGTAAAATCAAAATCGAAACAACAAACCTTTAAACACAAAATCAAAATCTTGATCATTCACAAATATGTCAATCGACCTTATATCAATAGCCTATCAATCAACTTATCAAACCATCATTATCCTATACAATGCATGTCCTAGGATATATTGTTTCAACAATGGGCATCATTTTGGATATCACCTTAGATTCTTATCCTATCAAAACACATCCCTCTGGCTGAAGGTATGAAGAACATTGACCTGTTTGCGTACTTGATCTTTTCTTTTGATTTATCTTATTGTGCTCATTCCAAGGAGCTCTCGATGATATCCGAATGAAGGGTTTAGAGAGATAGGATTGGGGCAACGATCATTATCTTTTTGTCTTCTATGCTTGTTGGACGTTGTTGTAAAATAACTTGGCGAATACTTTCTTTGTTAGGTACGTCCTAGCAAGGTTTCTGTATGTCAAGTGTGAACAAGAATACTCCTATCTGTTTGTTGAGTCAAAGTCCATCACACTAGGTACAATGCCATCCTGGTTCTTTATACCTTGATGCATCATATATACATGTGTTATGAAACATAAGGTAAGTAGCCCTTTTAAAATCCCAATCCTTGATAAGAAAATCATCTATCATCATCATCATCTCTAATAAAGTCCCGTTAGATCATGGACTTGTGGGATCCTCTTTTCATCATCTCATTTCCGCACTAACATCATCATCACCAATGCATCCATCATGCATCCATCCTGCATCCAAAAAATTGTCAGCATACCACATATCATTCATATCATACATAATAGGAAACATCAATCATTTCACATGCATTGCATTTGCATCATCATCATAATATAGATCTATTAGTCTAAGCATCTCATAAATCATCACATTTTCATAAATCATACATTTGCATACATAATCATCATCATAATATAGATATGTTAGTCTAAGCATCTGCATAAATCATCCATTGCATAATCATAGCATATCACATCATCACTCTCATCCATCTCACATCATATCATCATTTAAGTTGTTTAGGATAATATAGATTTGTTATTCTAAGCATCTTAAAACCATATCATTTGCATCATCATCCATAACCATCCGTTTTGAACCTCTTTATCACAAGATCGATCCTCAAATTGAATCTTTTTCACTCTATCTCTCGAGCGAGCAATGTACCAGTGTACTTTCCGCTAGGGCATCCGAAAAATCAGAAATTTTTTGAATTTTGATCGTGGTAAGATTATTTTTTGAACCAACGCAACAAGTACATAGCTTCAAAGAGGGGAAAAATGTAGACATGCAAAATTAGCATTATCCATTCATCAAGTAAACCAGGCTTCACATGCATCCACTCATTTAATTAATCAAGTTCACCTTCATCCATTCATTAGATAAATTAAACTCATTAAGTTCATGTTCTTAAGGTTGTTCCTTTTAATCAAATAAATCAAACATTCATTTAATTAAATCCAAATGCATATTCCATCCTTTTCTAAATTAAATAAATCAAATATTTAAGTCATAAAATTCAAAATCATTCTAATCATCATTAAGATAATCTAATCCTAATTAGCCTAACCTAATCACCCATCACATCCTCTAGATATTCCCACTTGCACAAATAAATAAATTTATTGATTTATCAAATACAACATTTTCCATCAACATGGAATCTTTGGGGAATATTCCATCAAGTTTGAATTCAAAACCAAGTGGGTATGTACATCCAACAAAGCAATTAATAAACTCTTACATGTCCCCCACTCAGCATTTACTCTCAAATTTGAATTTGAAATTTCCCCCTCTTGGGCACATTTCCCAAATCTTGTACATGCATCAACCACTCACAAGTTGACAAGTGGCCTCTTTTCATTGGCTTGTTTTTTAGTCCCACATCCTCCATGTTTGGAATTTTTTCAACTTGAGAATCTATAAATGAGAAGCTTCATCTTTTATCAAATCCTCCAGAACTCCACAATCTTTATGCAAGGCCATTCTCTTAAACTGAGAACTGATTTTGTCCATTTATCATCTTAGCATTCCATATCATTCTTCATATCAATTTCATCATCAAGCTTAAACAAGGATTGGGAAAGGGCTATTTTCTACAATAGAACCAATCCACTATGAGATAAAGTTGATTCATGTTGTTTGTATGCTCATCTAGTTTTTCTTGTTGTTTTAATATCTTATTTAGCATATCTAATATGTTTCATTATTTCATAGGGATGTTGATTATTATTTTGGTTTTAAAATGCTAACCATTTGTAGATTTTGACATCCATAGGAACAATGTAAGATTTGTTGAGTAGAGTAGGAATGAGATAAGCAAAAATGAATCCTATGCCTCCTTTCATGCACATCTCCTCATTGTTCTCTGCCATTCTTTACTGAAACACTTCTCCATTTTGGCGGTCTATGCTTGAAAATAATGTTTTGACAAAGGTTTTAGAGTATGTTTATTAAAATGAAAACTCCACTCTGGTGGGCTATGCCTAAAAATAATATTTTGACAAAAGTTTTAGGGTATGTTTATTAAAGTTTTAGAGTATTTTGGCAGGCTATATTCTTGATTCCTTAAATGATTCATTCAAATGGATTGTGACTAAATAAATGACTAACTATTTAGTCATTTTAATTTTTGTGACTAAATAATTTTTAATCAACGACCAAACTAGTAATTTATTTACTCATTTATAGCTGAGTTGCAAAAAATGAGCATAATTTAATTATTTTTAGTTGTTGTCACTAAAATTTTTAGTCACCTAGTCATTTATTTGCCAAATTCTACTAGTGTGTGCTTCCTTGTGTGATTAGGGCTCTCTCAATATTGAGGGCCCTAGGGATAAGCTCGTCATAAGAAGTGACACATTGCATCTTTAACTAAAAGGATAAATCCATATTGACATTAGCAGTGATGATTCCGACTTGTTGCTCCTTAGGAATGGGTCACTTGCTCTTACTAGCTCGCTACCTCGATTGTTGTAGGAAGTTTGCGATCAGGTTCAATATTATGATTTTAGGAGTCTAACGGTTGGAAATCATAGTAAAATCAAAATTTAATAAGTTTTGGAATTAGCATTTTAAATTGTTTTTTTGGGTCATTAACTTTAAATTATCTTCTCTTTTGCAGTGGTGGTTGCATGCCAAATTTTTTTGGTGTAAAATATCAGAATTATTAGATTTTGTTACCTTTCTATGAAAAAAAATTATTGGAGTGTGAGTTTGATATTTTTTAAAGATCTAAATAGTCAATCTTGGTAAAGAAAAATCATGTCAGATAATATTAGTCTAGAACAAAATGAAGAGACACTTGATAGATTGTGGGCTAGATTGAAAAGAAAGGGTGATGGGGAATGTTATTATCCTTGCAATAATTGCAAGGGCTTAAAGACGAGATGATTTTTAATCACAACAGCTGAGAAAAATTGTAGGCAGCATGGTCACATTGAAGGGGGGCATGATTATCGTCCATTGGTAAGTAGTTCATTATATGTGTTTATATTGATTGAATTTGTAAATATTTTTATCATTTTAACATTATATATATATATATATATATATAATCACTTGATCATGATCATGGTTTATTTGTGTCTATCATTATTATAAAGGTGGGGCACCCTAGGGAAGATGATATAGATTATCACGGCTCAGAGAATGTGGTTTTGCAAGTGGACAAACATGGAGCTGTGAATATCGAACATGAAGTTAATGATGCTATGGAAGAAGATGATTATGCACCATAAAAAAAAGTTGAAGATGATGGTACAAATATATTCTTCCATGACACATTTAGTGGTAGAGCTGATCATGATGATCGAGATGACTTTGATGATGTTCATGATTTACCTGTACTTGAGAAGGCATATGAGCCCCTTTATGAAGGCTCCCAAACAACTATTCTCTCTATTGTATTGTTGTTGTTGAACTTAAAGGTTATGAATGGTTTAACAAACATAACAATCTCATGTATGTTAAGGTATGTTATATATGTCATCTTTTTTCATCTATTTTAATTTTTGTTAGTTCATCACTAGTAAATAAAGGATGAAATATGTACCATTAATATTTTTTATATTAACAAATTATTTTTTATTGTAGATTGATTGGTGAATTTTTGTTACCACCATCAAATATTTTACCTCACTCATACTGAGATTTATCTGGCATTATGAAAGATATCAGAATGGAGTATCAAGTAATAGATGCATGTCCCAATGATCATATTATATATCATAAACAACAGGAATTTGCAACAGAATTCCTAGAATTTCATATCAGTATATATCAAATAGATCAACTAACAAAAAAGGTGCCTCACAAGGTTCTTCGTTATATTCCCATTATTCCACGTATGCAACGATTATTTAGGTGTGAAAGCATAGTGCAATTTATGGATTACCATGCACAAAATAGAAGTGGAGATGACATTCTTTGAATTCTTGTGAATGTTTTTGCATTTAGGGACATGGAGGAAAAATGGCCACACTTTAAAGAAGAACCTCGTAATCTCAGGCTTTCATTGGGAGTGGACGGTGTGAATCCATTTGGAGAGCTGAGATCTATTTACTCAGTGTGACATGTTTTTGTTATCAACAATAAAATTCCTCCGTGGATGTCAATAAAGAGGGAGCACATAATGTTGTCAATCATTGTTCCAGCTATTTGGTTACATCAATTTTCTTTAATGTAATAGCATCTCATTTTTTTATTTGTTGCATAATGACATATTTTTTCATTCAATAGTCATGTACATTAATTTATATTTATTGTAGTAAAATGGTTATAATAATTATGTAATGTTTATGTTCATTCAACTAGGTAAGTACCAAGTTAAAGATATAAATGTATATATCAAGCCTCTTATCGACAAGTTACTAAAGTTATGGAATGGTTTCACTATGTATGATGTCTCTAGACCAATAGGACAAAGACAATTTCAAATCCATGCAATGCTTGTATGGACAATTCATGATGCCCTAGGGCTAACACATTTTTATTGTATGTTATAATGTTTGACTGCACTTTAACAATATTTAATTTTATGAAGTAGATATCATGCATGTTTTTAAAATAATCTATTCATTATATATAATTATAAAAATTCACATATTTAATCCAATTATATATGATCTTACAGGTCTTCAAACAAAGGGAAAATTTGCATGTCCAATTTGTGGTCCAAAGATGAAATCTTGTTGTTCAACAAGTTTAGGAAAGCAGGTGTTTGATGAGTATAGGCACTTCCTCCATAGAAATCATAAGTATCGAACTACTGAAAAACATCTTTGCAATAGGAAAGAAGAGACTACATCAAAACCATGAAGAATGACACCTCACCTATTGAAGTTGAAATATAATAGAATTAATCATCAAGGTTATACATCAGATCAAATTTTTTATCTATCATATATGATATGTTTTGAATTTATATTTTTATATTGTGTTGTGTTTACTCATGTTGTAATTGACAATGATTGTCGTTGTTAATTTGTTTAACTTATATGCTTCATGAAGGTCATCAAGGCATTAATGGTCGGCTTCCACAGGGACTGAAAAGTTATCCCAGACAATTTAGTAGGTTGCCCTAATATGAGCAGCTAAAAATTGTGTATTTGTTTGATACAATGCATATCGGAAAGAATATAATAGAAACGTTATGGAAAATATTTGATGGAATGCATGACAACGAAAAAATTGTCAAAATTTGTAGTGACATTCATGAAGCCAATCATGCAATGAAAAATGTCATTCAATTAAATAGTGATAGAGACCAAATTAATATAAGTGCCCTTCCTTAGTTATTAACAGAGCAACAAAGCAATACTATAAAAGAAGTCATACAAAAAATTCAATTTCCCATAGGATTTGCTGCGAACATAAACAATATAATAACAAAGAAAGGTGAATTTGGGTCAAGGATGAAAACACATGATTGGCACACCTTCATTAAGGTAATTATTCTAGTATATTATATACACTTGTATAATGCATGTACTTTTTAGTGTATTATGTTTACTACTTTTAGAAAACTAATGAAAAAATTATTTTGTAATTGTTGCAGTACGTTCTACCTCTATCTCTCCCAGACAACTTTGACAACAATGTCAAGCAAGTTATATGTGATCTTGGAAAATACATGAGGTAAGTAGCGATATTTGTTCAATTCGTTGTATACATCTTATAATTTTCATTTTTTTTACTTGTTATGTAATATAATGTATATTTTTGTTAAATCTCATTAATATATTCGTGCCTTGAATCACTTGTAGATGGTTGTCATCTAAAGAAATCCATAAAGAAGATATAAATTCCTCGTCTAATGTGTGAAATGAAAAAATGTCTACCTTTGACATTTTTCAATGCACAAGAACACTACCTCATACACCAAGTTGAGGAGATTGAATTGTGTGGACCTGTACACACAAGGTCAATGTGGATGGTTGAGAGACACTTGAAATTTTTGAAGGCTTTGGTTAGAAAAGAGCACATCCCGAGGGTTCTATGGTGGAGGGTAGACTAGACCATGGTGTACATTAGTGAATATCTTCCTAAGTTTGCAGCAAAGATCCATGTAGATCGCATTTGGGATCCCAACTCCATTAACAAATTCGAAGGGGAGTACCTGATGGGGAAAGGTAGATTGAGGAAAGTGAGAGGTAATTATAAGATGGTCATGGAGATTAATTGGAATATATTTTATATATGGTTTTTATGTATATTGTACTTATTTAATTTTTAATCTTCAATATACATCAATTATAAATTAAGGTCGTATACTGTGGTATTTAACTAATTATATGTCATTTGTGATTTTTTTTTTTGATATAGTTGGTCAAGAGTGGGATGCACTATATTTGTACGTCACAAACAATCTTGATTGGATGACAGTATGGATTGAACGATGTCAACAATCTGGTCGCGCATTAACATGGAAAGGTGTGGCTTCATTGGTTAAAGAAGCTCATCATAATGGAGATTCTAATGTTACACAAAGGGAAATTGATTTAGCATATGGTTTAAGAGATAAATATGTACGCATAAATATATTAATCAACCATATTATTTAATTATTTTCAATTATATTGATGTATATATATGTTGAGATTGTTTTCTTTGCATACATTTGGCCAAGAATAAATATGTCTATCAACTGACGATATTGCAATAATTTTTACATGTTTGACATATTGCAGGTGAAACACCACAAGGCTATGTGGTGCAATGGTCATAAATTAAAAAAAAAAGGATTGGATGACATGAAGAAAACTTGTGATTTTGGTATAACTGTAGTCTTTCAGGTGACTAATGTTTCATCTAGAAGCGACACACATCCATAAGTCTCAGAAAATCGATACTATGGGATTTTAGATGATATACTTGAGTGTGACTTTAAGTCCTTCAGATTAATTTTGTTTGTCATCCTATTGTACAGGCTACGATTGAATGAAAATGATCCTGAGAGAACTGTTATTGAACATAATAATGGATTTACCATGGTTAATACAAGGTTGATCGAGCGAGCTGGAAATGAGCCCTATGTTCTTCCAAGCCAATGTGAGCAGGTATTTTACTTAGAGGTTCTAGGTAAAATGGGTTGGTCACTTTTTGTTAGACATGATCCAAGAGGAAGGCCGGTAAAGTATAATGTGATGGAAGAAGAAGATATTGAAGAACTAGAAGATGATATAGATGATGATCAGGATCAACAATTAGTTGATGATGTCCCTGATGAAGATGTCAAAGAGGAGGAACTAGATCATGATGATGTAGAAGTTAATGTTCATGAAGATGATATCTGTGTGGATGATGACATAATTTAAACTGATATCAATGATGATGATGATATGACCAATCCTTACAATGTCAAATTTGGATCGGATGATATAGGCAAAGAGTTGGATGAAGAAGATCAATGACATTGAAATGTATGAGTTATGCGATTATATTATCTATTTGATATTAATTTCTTGATAGAATTATATTTGACTTATGTGGTTACATAATTAATTCATGATGCTTTTAATTTTTATGCCATTACATAATTAATTTAATGATGTACTTTTTAATGTTTGAAGGTGAAAAAATTAAAACATTTCAATAGTGATGTTAACAACCTTTAAATTAGTGTGTTTTATATTTCATGTGATCATAAAAGATTGAAAAGTCAGTTGTAGAGGTGGTTGTTTAGTGGTTGACGTGTAAAGACATTTAAAAGGCATAAACTGATCATTGTAATGGTTGTTGATGGTTGAGGATTTAAAATATAAGCTTTTGACATTCGAAAATCTATGTTTTTCTTCAAAATTTCTGTATTTTTCCTGTTATGCAGCACTGTACGGTCACATGCAGCCATAATTTGATGTGAAATCAATTCCAAGTCATGAAGATATGTGTTAGCTTTGATTTGAATCTAATTTGAGGGCTGAAGTCATTGATTTGAGTTAGAAAGCTTCATTTCTTTGCATACAGCCCGGTTACCCTATTTTTGAGGGTTTTGTAGTCCAAACATGATATAAAGGGGCTCTTACACTTTTTGTGATTACTGTAGCTTGTGTAAGAGGCCCCATGGATACTGTTGTAATTGTAGTATGCATGAATATGGCGTAGGATGAGAAATAAAGAAGGTATAACTGCTATCGTCAAGAGTTTTGTGAAGAAAAGCATGTGAAATGAGAGGTACTCTCTGGCTCGATGCTTGTTTTCTCTTTGATTTTCTATAAGAAGGATTTCAAGGCCAGAAGTATGGGTTAGCAAGTTAGATATTTTTTGGTCAAGTCTAGGTAGAGTTGCAGAGCAAATTATAAAGTTGGATGGTTTTAACGAAAATGTAATTTAGGTTTTGAGTCATTCTGTAGTAGGTTTTGAATTCATGGAGATTTGATGTTTTATAATAGTACTAGCATTTGAATTGAAATGATTAATCCAAACTCATGTTTCTCCATTGTACATGCATATCTGAATTTTGAATAAGATAATCAAGGGTTGTCTTGTTCATCTCACTCTTGCGGTGTGTATGATTTCTATTTTGGCCTTAATTCAGGGAATTACTTAAAATGCTTGAATGTAATTGTAGTTGGATATGTTATGTATAAGGATTTGATAAGTAGTATTGGGTTAGAATACATGTTGATGAAATTGTAAATAAATGTTCTCAAGGATCTTATATGTTATGTGTTAAATCTGTCATAAACCCTTAGATGTTTATGAATTTGACTCCCTCAATGGATATATGGCACTGATGTAAGTTGTACTAATTTGTATGGTTCAATATTTTGTTTGTCTTTACCTAGTGCTTGCTACAAATTGAAAATCATTGACTATTTTACACTATGGAATGTGTTGAAGTTATCTCATGCTCCAAATAGTTGATATTACTTATGAACAACCAATTCTATTTAGTATTATGCTATTAGTTTGAGCTATTAAATGAGATTATCTATTGTTGTTAATGTTGTTTACGATAATGGTGTAGAGGTTATAAATGCATTAAGGGATCACCCTCTCGGGTCTTGTAGAGCCCAAAGTGTAGGAGATCTTTAAAATCCTCATCAGTTGGTCCAGGTCCTTCAAGTTGCCCTTGATTGGAATTGGAAATTCCATAGGTAAATTAGAAGACCAACTTGGTTATAGTAAAAACAACCAACAGGTAGAGGGGAGAGAGATAGAGGGATTCAATGAGAGAGAGAGGTAGGGAGTGGGAGAGAGATAGAGGGTAGAGGGGAGGGAGATAAGAGTTAGTGAGAGAGAGAGAGAGAGACTTGAGAGAGGGAGAGGGGGTAGGAGGGTGAGACTTGAGAAAGAGAGGGAGGGAGGGAGGGAGTGGGAGAGAGATAGAGGGGAGAGGGTTAAGCGTAGAGGGTAGATTGTTTAAGGGTTTAGAGTTTAAGGGCTAATGTGTAGGGTTTAGGGTTGCTGCAGAGGGAGAGATATAGAGGGAGGGGAGTGAGTGAGAGAGACCCGAGAGAGGGAGGGGTAGGAGGAGATTCTTGAGAGAGATAGAGGGAGTGAGTGAGAGAGAGAGACCTGAGAGAGGGAGAGGGGGTAGTAGGGAGAGTCTTGACAAAGAGAGAGGGAGAGAGTGGGAGAGAGATAGAGGGTAGAGGATTTAAGGATTTAAGGGTTAAGGGTAGAGTGGAGAGACTTAGGAGAGAGAGAGATAGATAGATAGAGAGAGAGTTAGGAGGGGGAAGGGAGAGGGGAGGAAGGGGAGAGAGAGAGACCTGAGAGAGGGAGTGGTGCAAGGACAAAGATACTTCAGAGAGAGAGAGAGGGAGGGAGTGCGAGATTGATAGAGG
>VDFB02058242.1:308922835-309035227 GCA_007258455.2 Sequoia sempervirens | reverse complement strand
GAAATTCAGGAAGAGAAGAGGAAAGCGAGACATGTAGTATGTCTAAAAGAGGGAGATCAACTAGAAGTCAAAAGATTAGAAGAAAATTCTGTAAACGCATGGAATTTTTTCTTGCTGAAGGGGGGGTCATGTTCTTATAATGATGAGAGCATAGGCGACATTGAGGTGCCCTTGAGGTACAAACATCTATGGAAACAATGGGTACCCAAGGAACTTCCTCCAATAATCATTGATTTTTGTGTCAAAAAGAGGATATATCGTATAGCACCATCGTCATTACATGGTTTGGGCCTATTTTGCATGGACGACATAAAGGTCTGTTACAACAAAGTTACTAAATTGATGTAGTATGTTAGACCCTATTACAGTTACAAAGATTTGATGCAACTGGTTCGATATACACGAAGTATGCATAGGTATGCACTGTCAACAAATTATATACAGCTAAACGATAAGGATCAAAATAAAGGAGTGGCTATGTACATTGACGGAAGGCCAAAAGCATTAGGGAATATTGTAGGGTTTATAAATAGTACACGACCTAGGTCAACAAATAAGCAACCTAATTTCATATTCAAGGCGCACGAGGGAAACTGTGTATTCGTATGTACGATAAAATCAATAACTGTAGGGGAAGAGTTGCTAATCGATTACAATTTGAATCACTTAGTTACAAAAATAGTTACTATGGGGGTGGTACGTACTATGTACCATTTTACCCAACCTCCAATTAATGACTCCAATATACCATTTTATTCTTATGTTTTTTTTCGTAAGTCTATTGGTTTCATTTTGGTAATGTTTTTTTATATTTAATTTTTGTCATAGCAGGACATTGATCATATGGAGAAGACTCCGACCCAGAGCACAAATCTCGATTTATCTTCAAGTGCTTCTACCCGACAGGTTTACCTCATTTTAATTGTACAAATTAGATACAAGCAATTTTTTTTATTATTATGTTGTTTTGATAAGTTTATTGGGTTAATTTCGATAATATTTTTAATATTCTCGTTGTAGTTGACTGATTAGGGAAAGGCACCAGCAGTAAGCGAGAGCATCCATAGGGAGGTGCAGTCAATATTATGTGATGATGACATCACTTATTCAACAAACCCTCTTGATATGATAAGACCCAAAAAAAAATGCAATGAAGAAATCCTTAAGTTGTTATTCATAGTTCCTCAAATAGATGAGATAAGAGAGGGTTAAAATATTGACTGAGAGATCACAAAACTTGCAAGTAAGCTTTCATGAGGTCTTTAATTATAACATAAGTTCATTCATGGTTTTATATTTTGTACTCTTTTATGTCATGAACTAAAATATGTGTTGTTTTTATAGGATTTTTTGTGTCCTCATGATGCTCTTGGCCATGATTAGGTTACTGCAAGTGCTGCCCGAGGAGTAGGGGTTGGTACAAGTGTCCATCCTGATCTTCCTGCGCATACATCACATCATCTAACCCCATCATCCGTTCCTATATTTTCGTCTAAAATGTTGACAACACATACCATGTAGGCATCCGTTAGTGCACCCTCTGGTAGCTAACAAATTCCATAACATGCATAAGGACATGTACTTGGGGATGCAAAGGCCACTAGTACTGGTGATATTTTAGCAGCATTTCCTAGATCTTCCCGTATTACTAGTACGAGAACATTTCTGGTCACATTTGTGGTGACTGAGGATTTCATTCACATAAAGATTGAGAAGGTCCCAGATACTTTAATTTTTTTTAATTATTATTATATATAATACAACTGAAATTCACTTATTGATCGCTCTTTTTAGACTATTGATCCCATGATCATTTTGCAGGAAATGATGTTTTTAATAAACATCTAAGTGATATTACATTGGAGCTCTTTGGGCCCACCATACGTACACAGTGGAATGCCCAAAATCAAGATTTAAAAGATGAGCTCATTAACCATTTAGTTGTGCTCTTCGGTGATAAAACATTCAACCAAACCAAGGTCCTTAAGAAAGCTGGTACCTATTTAAAGTATGTGAGGGACCAATATAGGTCACATTTAGAGAAGAAAAAAAAGTACGAGCATCCCCCCATGATTCCGAAGAGGGAGTGGAAGGACTTGGTGATGGATGGAAAGGAGAAGGCTGAAAAGAAAAAAGGAAAGACACCACTGGGCCAAGGAAGGTATGTGATACTATCAACAATGTAATTATATATTGATTAGTACTCTTTATTTTTACATAATCTAATGTATTTCAAACTTTTCATAGGCTGCCCAACACATCGAAGGAAACAAAGGAAAGACTAGAAAAAAATAGGCAACACAAACTTGGCTCTGATGGTTATATGAAATTAGCCACACGAATTGTAAGTATCAATAAATGAAATATTGTATCCAAATAATAAATTGAAAACAATTTTGGTTTTATCACACCATAGAAGCAAAATTCATGATCTTATGCAAAAATGTAGGGCTCTGAACTCAACAGAGTTCCCACAGAAGATGAACTAAATATTTCCTTTCAGCAAGGCTATGGATTCATGGCTGAACACTTAAGAGTCTTGACTAGGCAAACACAATCTTCCACTGCATCCGACATGCAGGTAAATAATCAATAAAGTTTATTTAAAATTGAATACTTGTGCAATCTATTCAATATTAATTTCCACCATAAAGTAATTACATGCCTATTTGTTTTAAACATTCAAGCAATGATAATACTGCACATGACATTGGAATGCAGCTTGGTGAGGGTGGAGCACAACCTACAGAATGAAGGTCATGGGTGTGCATCTTCGGTACTTTTAGAGCATGTAGGCGTGATCAACATGTTGAGCATGATCAGGCTAGAGAAGATCGGGAACATGATGTGGCCCCATCAAGTAAAGAGGACCACTCTAAAGTTCTTTTAAACATATTTAATTGCAATTGGTGTATTAATTAATGTAACCTTTCGTGTTTCAACTTTAGAGCATGTAGAGCATGATCAATGTGTTGAGCATGATCAGGCTAGAGAAGATCAGGAACATGATGTGGCCCCATCGGGTAAAGAGGACCACCCTCATGTTCTCTTAAACATATTTAATTTCAATTGGTGTATTAATTAATGTAACCTTTCATGTTTCAACTGCAGATCAGGATTTAGAGCGTGTTCAACATGTTGAGTATGATTCTATAACAAAAGTTCAGGAACATGATGTGGACCCATCGGTAAGAGAACCACTGTGTTCTTTTTAATTAATGAAATACTTGTAAACTTAATAATAATAAAACATATTAGTTTAACATTTCTTTGTTATGCTGTAGTAGCCCCTTGCAGCGGTGTCCACGTCGTGAGCAAATGACTAGGCATACATTAAGATCACAAGCAAGTGCATAACAACTAAAGGGGGGACAGATGATTTAGAAAATGATACTCCACTTCATATTTTTTTAGCTTTAAAAAAGAAAAAAAATGATTCTAATCATATCATGACAACCATATTTTTGATAATATATATAAAAACTGAAAGAATGAATATTATATTTAATGAATGAATGTGAATATGTTAATTAATGAATGTTATATGTTAATGAATGAATGTTATATGTTATTAATGGATGAATGAATGAATGTTATATGTTATTAATGGATGAATGAATGATTAATGTTATATGATTGGGTATGGGGAATTGAGAGTGATGTGAGGGGAGGGGCCAAATGAGCTTCCATCACTTGGTTGGCCCTGTTAAGTAGAGAATATTAAACTATTCTCAAAACAAAGAGAAGTTCAATAAGGTAATGCACTTTCAATATAAGAAATGCATCGCTTGAAGCATCAAACCAATATGCAAAGATGAAAGAAAGTGCTAAATTTTCACTATGGTGGCAAAAATGATTCTTTTATACCACGAATCCATGATGCATCATAATTTGAAGTTGTTTCCATTCCAATGTTTTGAGTTTAGTTTGTTTGTATGGCTTTGTATGAATACCACATTGTGTTGTGTGTGGATTTGGTTTCAAAGCTCACTTCTTCTATTTTAGTGGTGACATAACTCTAAAATTTGACTTTTGTGCATAACAGGTTAGTGGAAAAAGTTGACAGCTGAAGGGTTTAGAGGCTCGATTGAGATAGATACACGAATATTTGGATCTTGTTGTTGATGGGAGGCTTCGACTTAACCATGAAATTTTGTACCATCTGCAGGTATGCAAAATTTTCTCTACTTACATTCATTCTTGATCATAAATGTTGTAAATGATATTAATGCTTCAAACTTAAGATTCGTTTCATTGTTATAATGATCAAAATGTTATAATTTTCTATACATTCAAGCATTCTCTTTCCCCCTACCCTTTGCTCTCTCCCCCATCCTTTTAAGAATTTTCTTTGTCATAAAAGATTCACATTTCTATCTCATTTACACAAATTTATTTGAAGCGCTAGGAGTGAATAAAGATATGTAAAAGATGATGGATTATGTCTAAAAAACAACTTTCGATCTTATAGCTAATTAAATACTTAATATTTGAGTAGTTTACAGCTTGAATAATGCTTGTACATGCATGTGTAGCAATAAGGGAGCCTATGTGAAGATTGATATTTAAAACATCACTTTGGTATTTTTCCTTAGGCAGTGAAATGATATTTTGAGTAATACAAACCTACACACACATTGATAGTTTTTGGCATTGCATTGAGGAATTTTTTTTCTCTTAGACCTACCCTTGGCTAGACATGGAGGTATATAATATTGGTTTTTGGGTTTATTCTATAAGTAGTTAATTTCACAGAGGAAGACTAAAAATCTTCTTAATGTCCTGTCAGGTGTGAAAGCATATGAATAACTTGCTAAAGGCACCATTTTGTATTCATCCAAAAACTGGTTTGTTCTTTTTTTTTATGTTTCTTGCATATTTCTTTTTAGGCTCTAGAGATGTAGCTCAACTCTTTCCTTTGCACTTTTCATTTATTTTGATGATTACAGTAGATTGTCCTCATAATTTTTCATGTAGATCTATTTGTAACCTTATTTTCTACCAATCAATTTGCAAACCAGTCACATATTAAGGACCATTTCACTAACTTGTAGTCATCCATTGCTTCATATGTTGCAGGTTGTGTCTATGTACCAATAAATCCTAATGATTGCGATAAATTTAATCCTACAAGTGTACCAAATCTTTCTCAAGTAAAAGTCTTACCTTATTTTATATTACTTTAAATGGTTAATTGAAGATGCTTCTTTATATCTGAGATAGTTGAACCCTGGATTAAAATATGGTATTAGATGGGAAGTATAATGATAAAATTGAGGTCCATTGAACACAAATTATGAACATAATTTATTGGACTATGAATAGTGTTACAATTATAATTATTTCTCCTTTACCTACCTCTGCATTAATGAAAAAGATAGAAAATATTGGAAGTTCATTACATGTATCATGTATGTGTTAGTATTTTAATTTTGTTTAAGTTGTTCAAGAGCTTGATTAGGTCAAGAATATGTTCTACAAGCTCTATTCTTTTGACACTACTCAACATATCCCTACACATTTTCTCTTCAATCCAAACATTTCTTAACTCCTTCCCTTATTAGCCCTTGGTTGTTCTCAAGTGTAATACATTTTCTATGCATCTTGCAGTCTGTATGTATGATCAGTCATCTCTTATGAAGCATGGATAACCTTTCATGGAATTGTTGTTGTATTTAGACAATTTCCATTGTGAGAATAATCATTTAATTTGTATGGAAGTAAGTCTTTTTCATATTATTTGACTTGGTATTGTAAACTTGTCTTTGCATGATTCTCTAGGGGGGAACAATAGAACTGTGATGATAGGTAGAGTTGTACAACACCATAAATCATTTGGCATTATCAATATATTGCTTATAGAATACTCTGTGCAAGTAAAATGGAATGTGTAATGACAATTAGTCTCGAATTCAAATATGAATATAAGTACATTATACACAAGAAGATGGTATCTATTCTATGATTTAAAGAACCACAAAATAAGAAAATTAATAGGTTCCATTTGTTCACTTGCTCTTAGACGCTTGTTTAATTGATGAGACCCTCAAAATGTCTTGTTGATAACCAGCAGTATTCAAAACGCCTGAAGAGGTCAGATCAGTGTGACATTGGATTTGTCTTATCGACAGAAGTCATTGGAAAGACATGGATTATCAAAGTGATTTTTCTATCCTATGCCGATGATTGATCTCTCACTGATGGGTTGGATTTGGTGGTCATCGCCAAGAGTCTCTGCGATGGTACATTTCAATGAATTTTTTTTTTCAAAATTGCACTGTTTTGTCTCAATTTCGACAAAGACCATCGAAAAATCACTGAAAAGGTCCGACAAAGTTGCTATAGCTACGATGAAAGATTCATCGTAACTCCTTGCCCATTTTGTCGAAATGGCGACGAACTTCTAGTGTTGTTTCGATGCTTTGAAAGAGCCATTGTAATTGCATTTTGGTTGTAATTTGTTGGTGGATACACGAAGTTTTCATCGATATTTTGATGAACATTTGAGTGATTTTATGATGCCAACGACCGACGAATCTGCGCCATTATTTCGACATTTAATTCGTCATTGGAATTTTGACGAAAAAATTGCGACGAATTTTTTTGTGAATTTGTCAATTTTTAGACAAATGTTTGTTGAACGACTCATGAATGTTCATCAGAAAATGGAATCAAATTCAGTAGTGCCAAAGGTTTCTCTCAAGTACCCAGTATTGACTATACTGAGATCTTTTCCCCTATTGCCAAAATGAACTCCATTCACTTGCTCCTTGCTATTTCTATAGTTCATGGTTGGGTTGTACTTTATATGGAGCAACCACAAGGATTCATTCAAGATTCTTCAATGGTTTGAAAACTAAGAAAGTCTCTCTATGGCCTCAAACAAGCTCCACGAGCTTGGTATGCCAAAATGGACTCCTTCCTTCTCTCCATTGGGTTCTCTAGATGTCACTCAGATTCGAATGTCTACATCTTGTGGCAAGAGGATGCCCTTCTCTTCTTGGATCTCTATGTTGATGACTTGATTTTCACTGGGAGCACTTCATCCATCATCTCGACTATCAAAACTGCTTTGCATGATAGATTTTCCATGAATGACTTGGGACTCTTGCACTACTTTCTCAGGATTGAGATCACATAGAACTCTTTTGGGATCTCACTTTCCCAACCCAAGTATGTTATTGAACTTTTGTCACATTTTCATATGGTTGATTGTAAGCCTACACCGACTCCCTTTCTACCTGGAGTTAAGCTTGAGGAAAAATGTTCCACACCACTAGTTTTTGCTACTTTGTATCATCAACTTGTTGGTAACCTCATCTATTGAATCATACTCACCCCGACATTTGCTTTGTAGTTGGCATTGTTTCACACTTCATGACAAAACCATATGAGCTTCATTTAAAAGCTGCCAAACGCATCTTGCACTACATCTAGGGCACTCATCAGTATGGGATTCACTATGTAGTAGGAACAAGTTTAGACTTACTTGGATACATAGATTTTGATTGGGCTGGTGATATTGATGATCGCAAGTCCACATCTAGCTACAGTTTTCACTATGGTTTTGGCCCCATTTGTTGGCAGAGTAAGAAGCAACATGCCATTGTGATTTCTTTGACTAAGGCTGAGTATCAGGGGCTATCAATGCTACCACTAAGGCTATTTGGCTTCAAAATATCCTCACCAAACTTGGCATCACCTTTCAGAAGCCATCAATTATCTATTGTGACAACCAAAGCGCCATCCAAATCTTGGAGAACACAGTCCATCAACACACCAAACAAATTGAGATCCATATGCATTTTCTTCAGGAGTAGATCCTTGATTTGTGATACTGTCCTACAAAAGATCAGGTTGTAGATATATTCACCAAACCCTTCACTAAGAGAAAGTATGTTCATCTTCGGTCTTTGTTGGGGGTAAGAGAAATCTCTTCTGGGGGGGTCACTTAGACAGGGAGGGAGTTAACCTCTCATGGGAGGGAGTTTTTTCCCACTAGGTTTTCTCCTTATTTATCATTGAGAGGTTATTATTTACATGGGCACCTCATTAGGCCTAGTAGCTGAGACCCATATTTGCATCTTTGCATTATATACTTCTTCCTAATTTTCACTTTAGGGGGGGTGTTAGTGTGAAATTGGTAATTTATCTAACTAGTTCAGTCTTATCTATTTCTCCACTAAAGTCTTCTTCATACTAGCTTAAATTTATGTAGGGATAAGGTGGTTGATCCATTAATGGTATGATTTGTCACACCTCATAGGACGAAAACACTTGTCATAATCTGGTTGCATCTATCTCTCCCCTTGGCTTATATAACCAAGGAATTTCCTTTGTAATCTCAATTCTCAAGTTGAATATAGCTTTACATTCTTGAGAGGAATATAATTTATTCCTTCTCATATTTATGGTTTTTCTTTCCTTCACTCATTATATTCTTGGGTAGTCTAGTTGGAAAATCTCACACAAAATAATAATGCCAATGTATGCCCCCACTTTAAGGAAATTGTTAAACACCATGCTGTGAGAAATTACTTTAAAGTAGAAAATGATCAATGCTAACAATAAAGAGGACATGAAAGATTATTTGGAAAACCCTATGCCAAGTCATGTGTTTCCAAATGAAGCTACATCAAGTTCACCAAAATGAAATGAAGAAAATTGTTGCTCTATGTTTTAGGAGATAGAACCACCAATTTCCTACAAGTTTCATTTAAGGAAACCTTATAGATCTCAATCAAGAAATGAAATGAGGGAAAGAAACTGCAATAAGGCATCCTATGGGTGTGATTAAAGACTAAAAGGGGGTTCACCACCAAGCAAGGTCTTGGAAAAAAATAAATGTAATGATATGTAAACCTAATTATGGAACTCAAGGTGTGAAACTAAAAATCAGAAGAATGAATTGAGAAAGGAAAAAGGTGGACCTAAAAACTGAAGAGGCTCAAAAAAATGTCTGACATCTTGAAAAATATGACTTTTAATGCACACTGGGACTCATACACTAGTAGGGGTGATTTAGTCCCATTTTAGGGTTTCAGGCCGAAACTGAAATCTAAAACTACTAATCCAGGATCTACAGAAAATTCTTGAAAATAGGTGTACTAGGACTCATACACAACAAGTGGTGATTTAGTCCTAGTATCAGGGTTGATCTAAAACTATGATGTCTTTTAATTTTCTGCTGTAGTTTCTCTCTTGTCAAATCTCTAAGTTTGAAACATTGAATTGCAACTTGTAGGTGACTTTCCGTGATCTTGCAATGTAGATGACAACTTTGATAACGTACAACTTGAAAAAATTTCTCCAATCTTTCACTTTAATGGATCTTCAACCTAAATCTACAAATGACACATCAAAGAGAGGGAAAAATGTTGTTTTGTTAGTGGATAGGGGTTTTCCTTGGTTAAACACCATTTTGGTAATCAAACCTTGAAATGCAAACAAATAGAAAAAAAGAATGATGAATGAATAAGTATTCTATGTTGCAACTCAGCAAACCCTTGTAACAAAGGCTACAATCTTGTATGTAATGGCTGGCATGAATGTAGATCTTGACACTTGATTATATGTTATGGATCTTGATTTGCATGCTTGCTCGAATCATACGAACCTACATCACAAATGTTAGCTCAAAAAAAAACATGATGCATGATGACTTTGACATGATGATTGAATCTTGAATAATGCTCCAAAATACTTGATAATCAACTCTTGAATACTGTCGAATGCTCTCACTCGAATGCTCATAAGATCACTTAAATTGCTAGGAGAAAATATGTGGAATAACCTTGTATTTATACTTGTTTATGCCAAATTTCTTGAAATTACAACACTACAAGCTAACATCAAATCTAGGAGAATAAAATCCCACCAAGAATTGAATTCAAAATTAGGTCCAAGCTAAGCGGGACTCATATGCTAGTTGGGGCATATGAGTCCCAATAGGCTAAGCTTGGGACAAAAAAAAATTCAAGAAATGTTTAGTTTTATGCTAAATTGAAGACTAGACCCTGAAACTTAGGTGGGACCCATACACCCAATGTGGCGTATGAGCCATAGATCATTAAATTTGGTCCATACAAACCAAAATCATTAAATTATGATTGGTCATTACATATGTGTCGAGATTATCCTCGAAAAGATGCATTAAATAAGGCTTGTGGATGCAAAATAGGACCAAATAAGGCATAAAGAAGCCCAATTTTAGTAGGGAGGGCCCAAAAAAGTGTGAAAACATAAAGGGATACATTTTTCTACACTACAATTGGAAAAATGAATCTAGGTCTTAAATCACACTTCTACTTATTAGGGACATTAAGGATTAAAAGTGATCTCAATATCCATTTGGCTACAAACCTCAATGGAAGAGACATAATGGTGGATCAAAGTTTTAATCCTTTTTGTGTGGGGCTGATGTGGACATGATTATTTTATTGTTAATTGAATAAAGGGTCAGTGTAGGATCATGGGAGTCCAAAAAAAGCCCTTAAGTGGCAATACAAATTCAAAAAAATAGCGTTGGACAACATGACATAAAAATTTGAATAGATTATTAACATAATTTTTAAAATATGTAAGAACAAAATTTATAGAAAATTTAATGTAGTTTCGAAGATACTAGTCCTTTTTTTAAGAAAAAAGTAAATCTATTTGGTGAAAATTTAAAATTTCAATGTAGTATACTAAAATTTTTAGGGAAAAAGTATAAAGCATGTTTGAGTCTAACCAACCTAAGTACAAGATTTTTTTTTTTTTTGAAACTTTCAATATAAGTAGAGGACACATACTTGGATGTGCTGTGTTTTTTTTGTAAGTAAATAATTGGTTGTAAATTTTTTTATTAGAAAGTTTTAAAATATTAAAATTTGTTTGTCTAACCACCATAACTTGATAAAAAAATTATGAAATTCAATTTTTTGTTTTAACCCTATAGTACAAGAAGCATAGAATGTGCCACATCTTTCAGATTTGAAAAATGTGAAATTGTTTGAGAATTTAGATGTTTTAGTACAATTAGCCTATCAATTAGGACTCTAGTCATAATACATGTAAAAAATCAATAATAATTATCTATTAAATTCAAAATAAGACATATCTTATATTGGTGGAAATATGACAATTTTCTAAATAAGCCCTTTTCATTTCATTAAATTCAGATAAAAAAATTCAACCACTTTTTTGTCATATTGCCACATTTTGGGCACCCATGATCCTACACTCACCCTATTTATTATATGACAAAATGTTGTTCCTAAGTTAATAATGAAAATTTAGCAAAGTGAGATGATTTTTGAGAAATATAAAATACAGACAAAAAGATGTTTTAATAAAGTAGGGAGCAAACACAAAAGAACCTGATATATTAATTTGATGTGGAAATATTTGGACAAGGGCATGGGGTGCCCTAGAATAGTATTCAAGATCTGATTTCACAATCCTGTTTTCCTTGATCTACAAGTCCTTCTCTCTTAGGGCCATAGTCATAACTTCATATGTTGCTAATAAAATACACTTTCCTTGATTTGACAACTTGTAGGGATTGAATGCATGTTCATGGGAAATTAGTCCTCAATCTTCCTCCAATTTTCTTTAGATTTGAGAACATGTGCACATGAAAAAGGGGGAAAGGTTGTGTCGTATAGGGGCTAACCTAAGTCAAACACTTTTTTGGTATTTCTACCTTAGAAATGGCTATGATGATGTAAAAAGGAAGCTTACCCTTGGTTAGGAAGATGCTAAATGATAACAAGTGATAAATTGACAAGTTGTTGCAACTCGCCACTCAAATCTGCATTCCTTGATGGATTGAAGTGATGTAATCATCACCTTCAAGTAGAAATTGTTGCTTGATTTGAAGCCCTACAAGTGTTAGTACTCATAAAACAAATGAACAAAAAAAAAAGAATAAACTTACATAAAAAATGATTTATGATTGATATGATTCTTAATTGAAATAAATATAATAATTATGATAATTTTTCTCTTGACTACCCTTGATTGCTTTTAGAATGCTCAATTTTTCTTAGTCTACTTTCCAAGCCTACCATAATCATGCCTAAAGGATCTCATACTAGTTCTAATCCTATTATTAGCTAAATCATTTGATGTATATTGATCATATTCTTTCGATGCATCTCTTCTATTTGAAGTACCTACTTTTTCAATACTTTGAGAATTATGTAAAGATAATATACCTAGATTCTTAGCCTTCCATTATTATTGTTGCCTTCTCATGTTAGGGGAAATTATGATAGATATTTATTAACCTTTATATTTGTGGACCCTTTCCCTTATTTTATTTTTAAAAGTTAACTTCTTGATCTTCCTTGATAGAGTTACCGCTCCTTAAAATGAGAGAACAACTGAGATAATTTTTTTTCTAATTATACTAATCAAGTACATAGGTTTTCCTAGTTGTAGCATAGTTACTAATTAACCCAAGTCTTCAAGTTGAGTGTTGATTTGAATATTTCCTTTGAAATGTCACTTATTTGTTAGTGATATGAGTTATAGACCCCAAATCCATAATATTTGATAATATCCCAAGTGTCAAGAGTGTCAGACTCTGAAAGAGTAGCATAAATCTGCATTCAAGATGGGAAACTGAGGACCAATTTTTGAGGTGGCTAAGACCTCATTTTCTTGTAGATCTATAGGACCAAGATGGGTTTTTTGTAAGATGTTCAAATATATATTACCATAGAAAAAAATCCACCTTGATAGAAGCCATACCCATTGCATAGTACACCCCTATTTTGGTTGTCAATTTGTACCTATATGCTAGTTTAGGAAACTCAAGGTTAAACATCTTGTTAAGTGAAACAAAGAAATTAGGCGTCCACCCTTTGGGAGATTGAACTAGGCTTAGGACCTATTTCACTCTTTAGTTCATTAGGAAACTGAGATCCCTCAACCAAGTGACTCAATTGAGGGAAGGACACACAAGGGGGTTTCCTTAGGTGTGATTAATTGGGGTATTATGATGCAAGAAAGGTGGTTGATACTCACTTTATAACTCAATTTGATCAGATATAAAAAAGGAAAAAACCTTCACAACTCAATTCTCTCAAACTGTCCCAAGACAACACCAATAGGCTTCCAGCCTTCAAAAATCAACAAATGGACTTATCTTTTAGAGAAGGTCATACAAAGGAAAAATCAACACCAATCAAGGTTCAACATAGACCCCAAAACAAAATCCCAAAATATCTCACAAAGTTTCTTTGTACCAACATTCAGATTTAATAGATTGCCCTGTTTTGAAGGCTACTAAATTAGCCCTAAATTACAAAGGAACCACTTCTTAAACTCCTTGTTTTCATCAAAAATCACTTTAAAGAGTTAAATTATGACTCAAAACAATATAATTCCCAATCAAAAGTCCATACCATGACCACTATGATGCTATTTTGCAAAACCCTCCATTTACAATCAAATCTCTAGGACCGTTTATTAAAAATCATATAACTTGGGCTTCTCAGACCAATTCAATGCATCTAACACCTTTCAAATTCCCTAAAAAAACTCATAAATTCATTACACACTTTTCTTTCAGCATTTTATCAAAAATACAACTCAATACCTCTTCTTCACATGAAAAACACTCAGTTTTAACCCTAGGGAAACATCCCAGAACACAAAACTCTCTTCTCTTTCCCTCTAAGACATTTAAAAACCTATAATACCATTTATTATTCCATTCCATTGAGAAAAATATTGGAATAGTAGACCTGGAATGGAAGATTACATTATTAAATTCTCAAATAGAGCCTTCACTGGCCTATAATAGATAGATTCATAAATCTGCAAAGTTCTCCCACTAGATTTAAAGATAGACTCTCAAAATGGAACCAATTGGAATCTAATTCATGCTAAAACATGATACAAATAAATTCAGAGCATTTAAGAACTATACAGGTCTGTACAAAAGAAGAAAAGTTTAGAAAATAGTGTAATTTTGCAGAAAAAACGTTCTTCTGATTGGAATTCTTTAGGATATCAACTAACCATATTTTTTGAGCCTTGGAGAGGCTTCTTATACATTTAAAAATATAAAATAACCATTCAACTGACTCCAACTACTTTACAAATTCTATGACCCTTTAAATTCTTCAAAAAATGAATTTTTGACAACTTTTCCCACTTGACAACATTTACAACTTTTTTGTGCAACTTTTACACCTTTGACACCTAGGAATCCAAATCACCCAATTACATATTAAATGGTCTTTTTTAGACCTTATTTAGATTAAATAAACTTGAAACACCCCTACTAACCTACTGACCACCTATCAAGCCTTTAAAAGATCAAATTTTGTCCATAAGGTGTAGGTGCTCTAGCACCATACACCCCCACAGAAAAAAAAAATCATGCCACATGAGTTGCATCTGGTGCCAATTCCTCCATGCTTCATACATGTTCCTCTAGTCTGCAAATCCTCTACATTGGTTCATACACATTGAACTTACAATTTGCCCTGCACCTTTAACATTCTTGATTGTATTTGCATATGTATTTGTCTTTTTCTTTGCCTTCTGTCCTTCATCTTTTCTTTGACTTTCACCTACAAAAAAACACATATTATTACTATCTTCTCTTGTCTTCTTCTCTATCTCATTTCCATGCCTGTAACTATGCTCAATTCTCTGTCCAACCCGTTCTTTCACAACTGTCATCAAAATTTTTGTCTAGTCACCAAGTACAATTGTACCAACAAACCTACATCCCTCTGTACTCTCTGTCCCATTAGGTTTATGTCCTACTGTAACTAAATTTCTTGGTTGTCTTGTAATCTTACCCTCAACCAAAGGGCATCCAATAGAACCTAGCATGACATTGGTGTTCCAATTCACTGTCCTCAAATCTGAAACAACTTTCTTACCTACTGCCAAAGCATTTTTTGTCTTCATACTAACTGTAGTATCCCACTTTTTGTCTTCCTTCACATCTTTTACAATTTAACTTCTTCCACACATTATCACTTTTTCCTTACCTTTCTCATCTTCCACTAAAGGAGTTAAAAAAAACCTGCACCCCTCCTTCATTATGGTATAGGTGTTCTCTCTACCATCATACATGGCTCGCCCATCATATTGCCAGGGTCTACCTAGGAGTAGGTGACAACAATCCATAGGAAGGACATCACAAACTACACTATCTTTATAGCATCCAATTTGGAAATCTACCACAACTTTTTCATTAATTAGCAAAGATTGCCCATCACTCAACCATGTCACTTTATAAGGCAATTCACGAGGTACTTTTTGAAAATTTGAATTGTTTACCATTTCAATAGACACCATATTTTTTAGTAGATCTAGAATCAATGACAACTCTACATACCTTATTCTTGCACCTACAATTAGTTTTGAAAAGACTCTTCCTTTGCAATGGCTCCACCTCTTTTGCTACCTTCAATACTGTCTTCCTCACCATCAACATCTCCCCTATTTTAGGAGTAGCTCTCAAACTTGTAGAATGATTGCTTTCACATTCCTCTTCTTGAATGATTTGTGCCCTCCTATCAATCCTCTTTTCACCACTAGATGAACTACCTACCTTTTCAGGACATTTCCAAGATGGATGACCATATTCATTACAAGTATAACATATCCCTACAAAATCATTAAAGTTTCTACGACCACTAAACCTTCCTCTACATTTAAAACCTCCTCTAGCATCAACAACTTGCTCTTTACCTTTATTTACTCCTTGTTCTTCCAATGGTTGCTTTGGTGTAGGGATTGTTCCTCTCCCTCTTGTGCTATTTCCTCTTCCTCTCACTGATTTCTCTTGTCTCCTTTTAAGCTTTTCCTCCACCCTAATTGCTAATTGGAAACATTCCTCAACAAAATTTGGGTTAGCAACAACTAGTTCATCTTGTATATTAAATCTCAAACCACCTAGATATCTAGCCACCTTTTCAGCCTCATCCTCATCCCTTCTTGACCTTATTCTTAGTTTATAAAACTCATCTATATATGTCTTGGCATCTAGATCTTTTTGTTTCACACCTTGCAACTTCTTATACAATTGAACTTCATAGTCTTTTGGAAGAAATTTACCTTTCAGTTTTTGCACCATCTTGTCCCAAGAAGTAATCCTTGATTTTCCTTGTTTTCTTCTCTCTGTTTTTTCATAGTCCCACCATAGAAGAGCATAACCCTTTAGTTTTGTTTTTGCCACCTTCACCATTTGCTCATTTGGAATGTCTTTACATTCAAAGTAATTATCCATAGAAACAATCCAATCAAGAAATTATTCTTCATTTAAATTACCACCATACATAACAAGATCAACTTTTACCTCATGAGTATCACCTTTAACTGATTTGAGCATCTTCACCATCCTCTAATCTTCAGGGTCTAGTTCATCATCAACATCCTCATATTCTTCATCATGTTCCTCTATTTCACTTTCTTCATTCTCATCTCTCCTTTTCTTTGTCTCTAAGGAAGAAATCCTTGCCAACAAAGCATTATGAGACTCTAGAAGCTTATCATGCTTCTCCTTCAAATCCTGTAACTCTCTTGTAACACCAACACCCTTTAGAGGCATCTTCACAAATTGACTTTCTTCCAACCTGTAAAAATCAAATAAATCACAAACAAGGGACCTTATCTCTAAGCTCTGATACCACCTAATGCAATCAAGGTGGTTGATACTCACTTTTTAACTCAATTTTATTAGATATGAACAAGGAAACAACCTTCACAACTCAATTCTCTGAAGTTGTCCCAAGATAACACCAATAGGCTTCTATCCTTTAAAAATTAACAAATGGACTTATATTTTGGACAAGGCCATAAAAAGGCCAAACCAACACCAATAAAGGTTCACCATAGACCCCAAAACAAAATCCCAAAATATCTCACAAAGTTTCTTTGTACCAACATTCAGATTCAATAAACTGCCCTATTTTGAAGGCTACTAAATTAGCCCTAAATTACAAAGTAATCGCTTCTTAAACTCCTTTTTTCATCAAAACTCACTTGAAAGAGTTAAATTGTGATTCAAATACATAGAATTCCCAATCAAAATTCCATACCATGACCACTACGATGTTGTTTTGCAAAACCCTCCATTTACAATCAAAACTCTAGGGTTTATTAAAAATTATATAACCCAGGCTTCTCAGACCAAATCAATGCATCTAACACCTTTCAAATTCCCCACACAAACTCAAAAATTCATTACACACACTATTCTTTCAGCATTTTATCAAAACCACAACTCAACACCTCTTCTTCGTATGAAAAACATTCAATTTTAACCCTAGGGAAACATCCCAGAACACACAAGTCTCTTCTCTTACCCTCTAAGTCATGTAAAAACCTACCCTACAATTTATTATTCCATTCCATTGAGACACAGATTGGAACAGTAGATGGAATGGTAGATTACATTATTAAATTCTCAAATAGAGCCTTCATTGTCTTGTAATAAACAAGTTCATAAATCTATAAAGTTCTCCCACTAAATTTAAAGATAGAATCTCAAAATGGAACCAATTGGAAGTTAATTCATGCTAAAAAATGATACAAAAAAAATTTAGAGCATTTAAGAACTGTACGTGTCCGTACAAAAGAAGAAAATTTCATAAAACAATGCAATTTTGCAAAAAAACATTGTTCTTTTGATTGGAATTCTTCAGGATATCAACTAACCATCTTGTTTGAGCCTTAGAGAGGCGTCTTATATATTTTCAAATCAAAACTGACCATTCAACTAACTTCAACCACTTTACAAATTCTATGACCCTTCAAATTCTTCAAAAAATGCATTTTTGACAACTTTTCCCACTTGACAACATTTACAACTTTTTTGTGCAACTTTGACACCTTTGACACCTAGGAATCCAAATCACCCAATTAGATATTAAATGGTCTTTTTTAGACCTTATTTAGATTAAATAAACTCAAAACACCCCCTACTAACCTAGTGACCACCTATCAAGCCTTTAAAAGATCAAATTTGTCCTTAAAATGAGAGAACAACTTAGATAAAAAAATTTCTAATTATACTAATCAAGTACATAGGTTTTCCTAGTTGCACCATAGTTATTAATTAACCCAAGTCTTCAAGTTGAGTGTTGATTTGAATATTTCCTTTGAAATATCACTTATATGTTGGTGATATGAGTTATAGACCCCAAATCCATAATATTTGATAATATCCCAAGTGTTAAGAGTGTCAGACTCTAAAAAAGTACCATAAACCTATGTTCAAGTTGGGAAACTGAGGACCAATTTTTGAGGTGCTAAGACCTCCCTTTCTTCTAGATCTACAAGACCAAGATGGTTTTTTGTAAGGTGTTCAAATAGATATTACCATAGAAAAAAATTCACCTTGATACAAGCCATACCCATTGCATAGTACACCCCTATTTTGGTTGTCAATTTGTACCTATATGCTAGTTTAGTAAACTCAAGGTTAAACAACTTATTAAGTGAACCAAAGGAAATATGCATCCACATTATGGGAGATGGAACTAGGCTTAGGACCTATTTCACTCTTCATTTCATTAGGAAACCGAGATCCCTCAACCGGTGACTCAATTGAGGGAAGGACACACAATGGGGTTTCCTTTGGTGTGATTAAATGGGGTATTACCACTAAAATGAAGCTTCAAAGGATAAATACAAAGCATAATGCATTAAACCCTAGAAATTTGAAAGCATTAAATCCAATGAACAAATAGAAATAAAAAAGAAAGTAAACTTGTAAACTAATGGATTCCAAGCAAGATCTGCAACTCTAAAATTCTACTTTTTGAAGTGCACTAAAACTCATATGCTAGGCTAGGTGATTTAGTCTTGCTACAAGAATCTTAGTAGAATATGGAATCTTTTGTTGGTAAATATAGATCTATAGAAAACTAATAAAAAGAGGTATAATAGGACTCATATGCCCAGAGGGGTGATTCAGTCCTAGTATTAGGGTTTGACTAAGCTTCTGTAGCCTCTAGTGATCTTCTGTAGCTTTCATCTTGTCTGATATCCAAGTCTGAAACTCTGAATGCTAGCTTGTAGGTGAGTTTCCATGAAGATGACAACTTTGCAAATTTGTCTTCAAAGAATCTACAAGCTCCAATTCACCTAAATCTGTAATCACATATGAAGAGGGAAAAATGTTGTGTTAGGGAATAGGGATTTGCCTTGGTCAAACCTCATTTTGGGTTAAACCTTGAAATGATATGAAATAGAATGAAGGAATGATGAATAAAAAAATGCAATGTTGCAAATCACCAAACCCTTGTAATAAAGGCTGTAATCTTGTGTGAAATGGATCCAATGGATGTGGATCTTGACTCTTTATCCTGATATGAGATTTAGTGTCTTTGAATACTTGCTTGAATCATGATAACCTACATCACAAATGTTAGTTCAAAAATGCACATGATGCATGGAGACTTTGAAATGATGCTTGAATCTTGAATTGATGCTCCAAAATGCTCTTGAATGCTCTTGATCTCATAAAATTTCCTTAGGAATGCTCATCAATTTGCTAGATTACTTGTTAGTTAGCTTGTTAGGAGAAATAATGTGAAATAAGCTTGTATTTATACTTGTTTATGTCAAATTTCTCAAAATTACAACACTACAAGCACACATTAGATCTAGGATAATAAAATCCTACCAAGAATTTGATTTAAAATAGGTCCTGGTTAAAGTGGGACTCATATGCTAGTTGGGGCACGTATGAGTCCCAGTGTCTTAAACATGGGACACAAACTCCAAGAAGTTTTAAGTTCAATGCAATATTTAAAATCAAGCCCTCGAGACCTAGGTGGGACCCATATGCCCAAGGTGGCGTACGAGTCCTTGATCACTAGATCTAGAATACATAACCTCAAATATTGAATTATGATTTTTCATTTATTAAATGTCGGGATTATCCTCAGAAAAATGCATTTAATTAGGCTTGTGAATGCAAAATAGGACCAATTAAGGCATAAAGAAACCCAATTTTAGCAGTGAGGGCCCAAACAAGTGTGAATTTATGTAAAGGGATACATTTTTCTAGACTACATTTAGCCCCCACTTTAGTGAGAGAAGGAACTATCTTCAAACTCACACTAAAGTAGACAAACTCGCATCAAGAGGGGTCCAAGTGTACAATGCTAGTTAGATAGGATAACAACAATCAAGAGGGATGATCTAGCCCCTAGGATCATGATCCTATGGCAAACCAACATAGACACAAAAGAGCACACTTGTGAATGATGTATGAAGCAACAACAAGGTACAGGCATACACTATCAAAGACATAAAGAAGAAAGAAAAAGGAAAAAGATAGGTGGATCAAGCCTTGAGAGTCTATCCAACACGATGTGGACCAGGTCTAAGTTGTTTGTCCAAACAATGTTTTCAAGTGGAACACGATGTCCAATATGTGAACCAAATGCACACTCACATGGGATAGTGGAACCTCAAGCCTTCTACTAGATGAGCCCCCAGTGAGACACATACACACAGGACCAATGTTATGTGGCTTTTTCGCCATGAGAAGAGGAAATTATGAAATAACCCTTTAAAAAATTAAAATAGAGATATAAAAATAAAAAATATTGTGATCCTTTTGTTAAAAAAGGTATTAATAAAGAATATGTATCAATACATTTTAAAAGGGGGGAATAATTAATTATGTAAACAATTATTAGAAGAAACTTTTGTGAAAGGGTGTGATGGTTTAGAAACCACGCCTTAAGAATTATATAAAGCGTTTGTGTGAGACATGGAAAACATTCAAGCATGGAGAATATTCAAGGAAGAAGAACATTCAAGGAAGGAGGAAGTGGTTGGTGAGCTACGGACATGATGGCTCTAGAAGGGGAAACATCCATAGTGTGTGTCTAACTTGGGGTACAAGAGGGTGCACTCAGGACGGTTCTGGCCAGGGCATGGTTATTGTACGATGTTGAGTATTGTTCTAGTGGAACTAGCATTCATGTAGAGTGGCGAAGTCTGCTTATTTCTCCTAGACTGCTCCATGGCAAGAGCTAGTACCATTGACATCTTCCTAGGGGTTGAGGATGAACCCGCGGTGTAGTATAGGATGCACCAAATCCTCTTCCCATTTGTCCAATGCTGCAGAAGATAGGAGGAAAGGATAAGACCCATAGTGTAGTGTGTAATACACCAATATTCTTTCTATCTAGGATCATTATGGACGTGTTGTTGAGTATTTTGTCATTGATATCAAGGTGTTTGAGCTAAGAGTGGCTTTTCCAAGTGTTTTTATTCTGATAAGTATTAAAATCATTGATTCTAAATATATTGAGAATATTATATATATATATATATATATGATTTTGGTGTTAATGTATATGAATTATATAACTTTATATTTTGGATTTTTTTAATAAACTATCACATATTATTTTTTGCATTGGTTATTCACATCCATTTTAATAATATTGTAGCTTTTAATAATATCTTTATTCTAATATTTAATCCACTAAATCCGCTACTAACACTAAAATAACTTTGGAGGAAAAGTGACATTGCACCCAGTTCAAAGCTAAATAGATCTAGTAGAAATTATCTCTACATAAAATCACAATATTGTTATCCACATAGACTTTATAAAGAAAAAAAAAAGAATTTAACAAGCTCCTTGACAAAATTGTTAATAGACAAGTTACCATAAGAAGAAAATACAACTAAAGACTTAGAAATACTTTAAAACTATCTTTCCTTTAGTAAATAGAATCTATCACACTTATATATTTATAATGAAAACATATGTGATTTTTTTATAATCTATATATGAAACCAAATATTAAATCATTTAATAATAATAATATTATTATTTTATAGTCCACGATACTTGGCAATCTGTTTTTGGGTCTACAGATGGCCTACAGCAATATGGGACTCCTCGTACTCCCAATATTGAGGGAGGCACCTAACTCGTGCTCCACAATACGAGGTGTACATACCTTACCCCCTGCACGATTTGAACTTGTGACCTCTCTTTCAAGAGTACAAGTTCTCCACCATTTTGATTTCCTTATTACTACTTTCCATTTTACATTCCAAATATTTCTTTCGTCGTATCTTAATATCATATACGAAGGACGCTACAATAAAATGGCACATCCCTTGAGGATAAGACACCATCATTTTAAAAATATTAAGGCTTGGTCGAATAGGTAAAAGGACGCGACCTTTCTGAAATAGCACTTAGTCGAATAGGTAAATGGACGGGGTCGATAAAATAGAATGCGAAAGAGACTTGAATTTCAAAAGCCATCATCGCGAGGATTTTGTCTCTATGCAGAAGAAACAACTTTGAACTATGGCTTAAACCATACTTTTCTCGACTATATATTAAGCCACTTGTCGCTCACCGACACATTTTGATGTCAGGGAAAATTGTCAGACTCTCGCAAATCAAGGCTGGTCGAACCAACACCGTAGGCTCATGCTGAGTTCCAAGAATACGTACTACAAAGAACTCTTCTTGGTGTATTGCCTCCCTTAATAAACTCCTTTAGCGCTGCTGGACTGGACGTTGCATAACAGTCAAAAGAAAAAGTCACATAACAATTTCACATGCTTTCTTTGATGAATTCTGCCAAACAACGTATCTGCCCTACGGACATTCCAACCAAAGCATTTCCAGCTATAACATCTGATAAAAAGAAAATTCTTTCATTATATGTTGATGCATGTCCATATCCTAACCTGAAGCTACCATTTAAATATTATAGTGATGCACCTGGTCGACATCTATTGACTAACATAGATCGAGGTATATATCCATTGTCATCCACGGTCGCTAGTGGAAGGGTAGGAGGGAGGCACAGATAATGAGTAGGTATGTCAGCCATGGTACCAGACCCGTCATTCTATCATACAGTTTTTTCAATCTGTAGACTGATAAAATAAATGTATGGCAATCCTACCGATAGAACAAGTTCGTTGGGTTGCTGAGGGCGTAGGTTGGAGATTAGGATAGCGAATTCCGCTTTGAAGAATGCTTCCCTGCAGCTTCAACATGGACCATGCACAACTTCAGTATTGGCACATTCAGTATTACAGTTCATATTCATGATTATATATTTGAGAGTAATATTTGAAGTTATCAAGTTATTCAAAACCAGACAATCGATCTCAGAATTATGTTAGCAACTATGCATGTGTAAGAACGAGGTCTCCTTTGCTAGTCAATATAATTAAGAGTTAGCTACCGTAGCAATATGTCCAATATCAAATAACCCTTTTGAATCTTTTCTAATTCCATTTCAGTGATCAAATCGTGGGGAAAATTAGTAGAGCTTGAGGATGATAAAAATAATTTAAGATTTTAAATAATTATTGTAGAGCAAGTGAGATGCTAATAAGGAAGAGATCATCAATTCAAGTTATCCCTATCTAATGAATGGCGTTTCTCTTTGTTTAATTTTGGAGCTATATAATAATCATAAACCCATTTTATTTTCTTTACAAAACATATAGTAGAGTTGTTCCTATAAACATATTTTATATGGACAAAGACTAGCTAAGTTCCCTAGATTTTTTTTACATAAGGAAGTACCTTGAATTAATTTGTGTTCTTGGAGGAAATAATGTGATTTCTCTCTATTCATATATTTTCTAGGTACACAGATCTAAATACTTCTATTATCAATTTATTCATTTTCCTTTAATTATTGTGGATAATAACAAAAATAATATTACAAATCAAAATTAAATTACTTTAATAAAATTGTATTTTGAAATCTCTCTTAAGTTTCGTCTGTTTTATCAGTAGCTTGTTTCTTAATTTAATATAAAAACATAAACACTCAAACTCATTACCTAGGTCTACCCTAAGTTACATTATGGGCCCATAACCCATAGGTCCTTGGGTTCACATCTTAAACTTGGAATATTGACATTGTGTTTGGAATGAGTTGGTGAGAATAATACCACATTATTATAAGATATGAAACCAAACATGATCCTAGGCTTAGACATGGAGACATGTCGAATCTTATAGGGGGAGAGACTATATATTCCAACCTTTTCTATGATATGCAAGTACGTTCTGTTATGCTTAAATCTTTCACATGTTTCTTTTATAAATCATTTTAGTGAATTTTCCTATGCTCTCAAACTTATAGGGTTATTGAAGATTCATATCAATAATTTGGACCTAGTATTTTTATCAAGTACCTTGTGGGTAGTCATAACCTATTGTTTTTTTTTGTTTAACGTTCTTAATGGATTTTTTTCTATTTCCTATTGTACTTTGTTATTGGACTTGATGAATCGAATAACCTTGTACAATTGCCTTATTATACTAAGATTTTATTTGTACATTAATTTTGATAAATGAAAAAAGGACATTCATGTAGTCCGGAATGCATGAATACCATCTTAGAATGTATGTTGAATTTATAGATTATATTTTTATAAAATTATGAGTGACCATATAGTATTGGGCATGCATAGTAATTATTGTGTGAATACATTGTAATACTTTAATAATTTAAAGAAGTTACATGGGTGAGTAAAATGATAAAGTTGAAGGATAGGAGGTTAAGTACATAAACTATAATTATTATAAATTCATGATATATTTCATAAGACATCCATATAGTTCTCATCATAATTTGGATTTGAAAAGTGATTTTATTAACATTACTTGTGAGTTTACAAAAGAAACAATTGTAGATAAAGTAAACTATATTATAAAAAAATACAAGTATTCAATATTAGTATCTTCAATTATTGATCATGTGCTTCTTTGAGTTGTGATGCAAATGCATCTTATGCTACTAAGGAAAATAGTTAATTTGCAAGGGGAGAATTGCTATGTGACTTTTCCCCCAAGAGAAGAGGAAATTATGAAATAACCATTTAAAAATTAAAAATGGAGATATAAAAATAAAGGATAGTGTGATCCTTTTGTTAAAAAGAGATATTAATAAAGAATATGTATAAATAAATTTTAAAAGGGGGAAGAATAATTAATTATTTAAATAATTATTAGAATCAACATTTGTGAAAGGGCATGATGGTTTAGAAACCACCCCTTAACACCTATATAAAGAATTTGTGTGAGACATGAAAAACATTCAAGCATGGAGAATATTCAAGGAAGAAGAATATTCAAGGAAGAAGGAAGTGGTTGGTGAGATATGTACAGGATGAAGAAGGGAGCACATCCATAGTGTGTGTCCAACTTGGGGTACAAGAGGGTGCACTCAAGACAGTCCTAGCCAAGGCATGGGTATTGCATGGTGTTGAGCATTGTTCCAATGGAACTAGCACTCATGTAGAGTAGCGAAGTCCACTTATTCCTCTTATATTGCTCCATACCAAGAGCCAATACCACTAACATCTTCCTAGGGGCTGAGGACAAACCTACAGTGTAGTATGGGATGCACCGAATCCTCTTCCCATTTTTCCAATGGTGCAGAAGATGAGAGGAAAGGATAAGATCCATGATGTAGTGCACAATATACCAACATTATTTCTATTTGGGATGCATTATGGACATGTTGTTGAGTATTTTTTCATTGATATCAAGGTGTTTGAGATGAGTGTGGCTTTTCCAAGCATTATTATTCAGATAAGTATTAAAATCATTGATTGTAAATTATATTGATAATATTATATATATATATATATATATATATATATGATTTTGGTGTTAATGTATATGAATTATATGTATGTGTATTCAATTTATCATGTTAACTATCTATTTTGGAATTTCTTAATAAACTATCACATATTATCTTTTGTATTGGTTATTCACATCCATTTTAATAATATTATATCTTTTAATATCTTTATTCTAATATTTAATCCACTAAATCCGCTACTAATAGTAAAATAACTTTGGAGGAAAAGTGACATTACAACCGATATGTGCCCACACAGACAAGCAAGTGGCTATGTGAAAGTCATACCTAAGTTCGGCTTCCCATATGTACTAACCATACCAAAGCTATACCTCCTGATAACTATGATAAGGTGCCAAAAAACATGAACAACAAGATTCATGAGGAAAGAAAAACTTCGTATGCTAACACCCATGAACAAACAAGATAGCTCCACAGGCAAGCAAAGTGTGTTATGCAAGGTGTCCATATAATAGTTATTGTAAATGGAAAATAGTGTAAGGTATGTTCAAAGGGGTTTTTATTAGTTTATGTAAAGTATGAACTTAGGGGACATCATGCCTAATGTCTCCAAGAGAGGACCAATCAAAGAATATAAGATTCATGACTTAGGGGACATAGTGTGTTGCATCAAGCCACTAAGAGGAATACAATATGCTAAGAGAAATCAAGCTCTTGAAGGACATCACACCCAATGTCACCACAAAGAGATAGATGCATCACAAGAAGTAAGAAGACCACACAATGAACATGAGTTGTAATATGCAAAAGAATAATGCCAATGTATGCCCCCACTTTAAATAAATTGCTAAACACCATGTTGTGAACAATTACTTTAAAGTAGAAAATGATATTTATGATAACAATAAAGAGGACATGAAAGCTTATTTGGAAATCCCTATGCCAAGTCATATGTTTCCAAATGAAGCTACATCATGAAAAATGGAAGTTTCATTATGCACTTCTTCATCAATCTTAGAAATTCATCATAATGGTCTAAGTTAATCACAATGGGAGGTCAAATGATAATGTCCAAAGAAGGTGCTAATCCTTGTTGTGGTTGTGATAGAGGATATTTTTGTTGTGTCGAAGAGGGAGACTCATCATGTATTTCTTCACTTAAGTTTGGATGTTGATTTTGTTTGTTGTTCTCTTCATTTAACCTTTGAGCAATAGCACAGCGTCTACTCCTACTCTCTTTAAAATTTCTATTTATTTTGGTACAATTTTAAAGTTGTGTTTGTGTAGGAGCAGGTTCCTCGGCGATAGGTTTCTTTTCTTCCCTTAGAGGAGGAATGAAAGGAACCATGAGAGGTTGTTCAAGCACTTTCTCTTTAGCTTTGTAAACTTGTTTTATCTTAGGATGCATGAAGGGATTGTTTTGGTTGTCTCTTGGTATTTTGTAGGAGATAGGCAAAGGATTTGTCATGGGTTGGTCTTGGTTATTTGGAATGGTTTTTGGTTCTATCATAGTTTCATCAAGGATAGGAGGCTCAATCATGGGTTAAGGCATGTTTCAAAGGGAGATAGTTTGGTTAAGTGTTCTCTGCTGATGGTGTTGTGGTCTAGTGCATCATTTTTTTGGGTTTTTACTTCACTGAAAGAAGAGATGTAACTATGATCTCTTAATAAAATCATTATGACTAATTCATACAACTATATTCAAGATCTCAAGAAGTTTTGTGATGTGCGCTCGAAGTTATCAATGATAGAGTTCAACTCTGTATACTGTAATCATCTCTCTCTGTTTAGTTTACCTATATGGGAGATTCTGCATTTTCTTGAGAAGGTTGTTTTGATGTTGCTGTTCTAAAGATCGTCTCTTTGATGTTGATGTAAAGAGAAACTAAAGTAATATCAAATTTGGAAGGTGTTTACTTTGAGAAGTGTATGTATTGTTGGAGTTTTTGTGATTAGTTCCTATTCCTAGCCGACTTAATGCATGACATGTGTTGAAAAGATTAATTATACTTTGTAGATGTTAGTTGAATCTATTTCAGATCCATTCCGACTTGAAATTGAGTACTACACATTTTCCTTGGGCGAAAATATGTTTCTAAATCTTGTATGGTGCCGATAAGAGCTATTTTGGATTATTTTGTTTACATCTATTTAGGCCAACCTAATTGATGTGTGCAATGTATTTGGGTATATATATGAGATATTTTGGATTTGTAAAGGAGTGTGGAAGTATGAGAGATAAGTGGATGCGTGAACATAAATGAAATATCAAATGTGAGTGGTGTTCAATGGTAGAAGTTCAGAATCAAAGAAGAGTTGTTGAGCGACTGCTAAGCAGGATAGTACTTCATATTTAGGTTTCAAAGGAACTTAAATACAACACAAGATAGGTGCACTTTGTATTAGTTCATATTTTGGAAATGAGCCATACCATTTTGTATTGTACTTAACTCTAGATGTGAGCATTTTAAGGACAATCTGTCCTAGTAGTGAGCCCCTGTAATATAGTATATCCGGATATAATATGTTGTGAGCTAATCCTCACAATGGTTTTCCCCATTTTGGGTTTTCCACGTAAAAATTATGGTGTTCATGTGTTATGTGGATTTGAGGATGTTTCATGCTTTCATTTCTTGTTATAGTTAATATGTTTTGGTGATTGCATTTGTTGTGTTCAAAAAGTCTAATAGAATACTGATTCACCCCCCCTCTTAGTATTCTAAATGTTCAACAAGTTCTGCTATGTGTTTTTCCTTAAAATTTTGGTAGGATTTGAAAAATAATTCTTCACAAGGTTTAATAGGTTCAATAGGTATGGGCCAAAAGAAATCCAATGAAAAGTTCCCATGGGAAGACACAAGATTAAAGCCACTATGATACATAGTAAAGATTTCATTGTTAAAGGAAAAATTTAAGCATTTATGCACAACCGACAAGATGACTTCCATGGAGTGTAGTCGTGGATAACCAAGCTTCACATGGAATTGATCCGACATTGGGATGATGGAGAATGAGACATCTAATTGTTTTGGTCCAAATTTTAAAGGAAGGATGATCGAACCAATCATAGGGAAAGCAAAATGATTATGGATTTCTATCCATGCTTTCAGTTTGTCATATGTATCTTCATAGAGTTCATGCACTAGCAAGAATTCTTTAGTGATCACATTCTCTCCATAGACGGGATCAATTAATATCCCATTAATGGGCTTGTCATTAATTTAGCTAGCTATGTAAAGAGGACCATCACGTGCCTTTTTGATTATGTCTTTTGATGAGAAAGCAATGTCAAGAGGCATTTTAGTTTGGCCCTTACGAGGTTGAATTTTGATCAATCCTATCATATTATCCATAGGACTTTGTTCATTAGTATCCATGTTGTCATCATTTGTGTCAACATTCATCACATCATTCTTAGTTTCACTAGCTTTGACAAATGAAATGTTATGCTTTGGCATAGTGTTGGTAAATATTTACAGGTTTTGATTAGGACAGGAAACAGACTTATTAGCAATAGGACACCAAGTTGTAAAGCTCATGCAAAGGACAATCAATGAATGTAAGATAAATGCAATGAACACAAGATAAATGATATGATTTAATTCCAATTCTTATGTTTACAAATTCACTCAAAATGAAACCAAATTAAGCTAGATCTAATGAAATGAATGAAATAGAAAATCAGTAAACTAAAATAGAAATTTGATAATAGCAAAGCACAAAAATGAAGGTTTTAATGCTGTAAAATGCATATTTAGACCTGATACATAACTAAAACACCCGGATGGGTGAATGAGTCCCAATTAGGGTTTTTGGAAAGTTCAAATACTAAAAAAAAAGACAACACAAAATTGTCAGAAATATGGAAAAAAAGCCTATATAGGGACTAAATTGCCCAAATGGGTGAATGAGTCCCAAATTAGAATTTTTAAACCAAATTCAACAAATTATGAGTTGATGTTAAGGTGTCTAAGTTGTATATTCAAATGACTATCTACAAGTATAGTTTTCTAATGAAATTGAATGATGCAAGATGCAAAAATGCAACCTATATGCACTTTTTACTAATGCAAGATTTAGAAGCCCTAAATGTTAATGCAATCTAGATCAAGGACTTACAATACTCTTCAAATTAGACGTTTAAGGGTCCAAAGGTTGCGTTCACAAAAATGAACTGAAAGAAATAGGTGTCCACCTTTTGGGAGATGGAACTAGGCTTAGGACCTATTTCACTCTTCAATTCTTTAGGAAACAAAGATCCCTCAACCAAGTGACTCAATTGAGTGAAGGACACACAAGGGGGTTTCATTAGGTGTGATTAAATGAGAGTTCACCATTAAAATTAAGCTCAAAGGAGAAATGCAAAGTCTAATGCACTAAACCCTAGAAAATTGAAAGCATTAAATCCAATGAACAAATATAAATCAGATAGAAAGGAACCTGGTAAACTGATGTATTCCAAGAAAGATTTAAAACTCTAAAATTCTACTTTTTGAAGTGCACTAGGACTCATACACTAGGCTGGGAAATTGAGTCCTGCTACAGGAATCTGGGTAAAATCTAGAATCTTCTACTGGTAAATCAAGATCTACATAAAACTGGTAAAAAGAGATATACTAGGAATCATACATGTAGAGGGGTGATTTAGTCCCAGTATCATGGCTTGACTGAAACTTTTGTAGCCTCTAGTGATCTTTTGTAGCTTCCATCTTGTTTGATCTCCATGTCTAAAATTCTGAATTCTAGCCTATAGGTGATTTTTCATGAAGATGGCAACTTGTTGACAGCTTTGCAACTTTGTCTTCAAAGGATCTTCAAGCTCCGATTCACCTAAGTATGCAATTGCACATGAAGAGGGAATAATGTGTTAGGGAATAGGGGTTTTCCTTGGTCAAACCTTGTTTTGGTAACTTAACCTTGAAATGAAATGAAATCTAGCATGACAGAATGATGAATAAACAAATACAATGTTGCAACTCACCAAAACCTTGAAATAAAGGTTAAAATATTGTATGAAATGGCTCCAATGGATGTGGATTTTGACTCTTGATCTTGATATGAGATAATGTCTTTGAATGCTTGTTTAAATCATGAAAACCTACATCACAAATGTTAGCTAAAAAACACACATGATGCATGAAGACTTTGACATGATGCTTGAATCTTGAATTGATGCTCCAAAATTCTCCTGAATGCTCTTGAACTCATAAACTTGCCTTAGGAATGCTCTCATTAATTTGCTAGATTTATTTTTGGTTAGCTTGTTAGGAGAAATAATGTGAAATAAGCTTGCATTTATACTTGTTTATGCAAAATTTCCTAAATTTACAACACTTCAAGCCGACATCAGATCTAGGATAATAAAATCTTGACAAGAATTCAAGATTTAAAATAGGTCCTAGTTAAAGTGGAACTCATATTCTAGTTGGGGCGTATGAGTCCCAGTGTCTTAAACATGGGACACAAACTCCAAGAAGTGTTAAGTTCAATGCAATTTATAAACTCAAACCCCCAAGACCTAGGCGAGACCCATTCACCCAAGGTGGTGTATGAGTCCCAAATCACTAGATTTGGAACACACAACCTCAAATATTGAATTGTGATTTTTCATTTATTAAATGTCGGGATTATCCTCAGAAAAATGCATTTAATTAGGCTTGTGGATACAAAATAGGACCAAATAAGGGATAAAGAAGCCCAATTTAAATAGTAGGGAGGGCCCAAACAAGTGTGAAAATATAAAGGGATAGATTTTTCTACAGTACATTAAGTAGATGATCTATCACATAAGTGTTAATGAATGTGTTTTATAATACCCCTTAAAGTGTTACATACATTCAAACATAAAAGTTGTAACACACAAATACATATAAAATGTAAAGATGTTTAGATTGATGTATTTTGAATGTGTTGAGGATGATGAGGAGAGAAAGCTAGTAAAAAATTGGTGCCTTTATCCATCTAAGCAATAGAGTCACTTAATTATATCAAACATGTAACAATTGAAACCAAGATGATATCTTAATCAAGATACCACAATAGACTATGCCTTTCACAATGCACAAGCCAGTTGGGCTCTATATATACATTCAAAAACATAATTGATAGTTTTAAAATATTGAGTCTAATTATTAATCCATGAGCATGCCCATGCATTTAATTTATTGCATTGAACAAATACCTTACAAAGGCTTTGCAAGGATTTATATCAAAAACATAATTGATAGTTTTAAAATATTGAGTCTAATTATTAATCCATGAGCATGCCCATGCATTTAATTTATTGTGTTGAACAAATACCTTACAAAGGCTTTGCAAGGATTTATAGCCTTATGGTCAGCCAAATAAACAAAACACATCTAGTAATGCACACCATACACATCCAAACACTCAATGAAGGTTGTTTTTTCCATTAGTCGCTTGATTTACAAAGGTTACAATTGCTATTATAAATTTGGGATAAACCCAAATCATTACAATACCAAAATAATAATACCTAAAACTAAAAGTTGAAACTTTAAGGCTTTACATGAATATATTTCTTATGTTGGTTCTACCACTGCTCCTTTTTCTAAATGTTATCATCTTTGAAAATATAGAAACAAAGGCTAATATATTAATGGTAGGAAGGCATGCAATCTTTCAAAAATCCATGTCACACAAGGAGACCCTAACCATGAGCTCCTCCAATGCCTAGACAATAACTATCTTCTACAACTTGATTTAACCACAAAATAATGTGAAAGAACATTCTTTTGACCCCTACCATACCTAAGCATTGATGATTCATGGGTTTGAGTGTAGGAATGATTGAAACACCCACAACATCTATTGAAATTGCATCCTAGAGGTGTCGCCTAATAGAAAAGTGGTTCTATATCAATAAATGAAGCATGACACCATTATTTCCCTAAAAATCATGCCAACATGCACTAAAATATCACATTGAGTTCCTACAAAATGATATTTGGGTAGCTGCAGGGTTAGTTTTATGTTAGTGGATTTACAAAGGGAGTGGTTGTAGAAAGTTGAGTGAATTAGTGATAGGGTGGTCCTCACAAACTAGTTAGATGTTGCACTAGTTCAAAGAACTGTCAAAACTTTTAACTCTTTATCTTTCATTTAATTCACTTTCCTACCTTGCTTCATCATTGACCATCCAAACTTGGGTTTCCCCTTGCTATTTCCTTCTCTTGGGAGAGGTTGGCTAGGAGCTGGGAACTTATTAGAAGTTTCCATGGATTTAGTAACCATGGGAATCTCTAATGCTTTATTATTCTTTCCTTGTTATCTTCCCAAACATTAGTCTTTTGTGCCTTCAGTCCTTTAATTTACCTTTGTTTCCTTCATTACTTTCCAGGTGCTCACCTACAACCAAGAACCAATTAGAGGTTTCCATGGTTTTGGGAACGACCAAAAAATTTGATGCTTCAATTTTTCCTTCTTCAAGTGGCCACTTCCTTCTCTTCCTTAGCTATTAAGGCTCGGGGCTTTAATGTGAACTAGGAACTTTTTTGGAGGTTCCCATGAGTCTAACAACCATGGGAAGTTTTGACAGTTTATATTTTCTTCTAGTTATCCTTTGTGTTTTTATTCTTTCCTTGTGCCTTGGCCCCTCTTATCTTCATACCATTCTAGCCTTTGGTCTTTGCTATTTCCTTAGTGCTTGTTGAAGGCCCTTTGTCAGGGGCTCCATGGAAAGTAGGAAGCATTGGAGGTTCCCATGGTTTTGGGAAGCACCTAAACTTCCAACATCACTTACCTTCACTTTGCTTTCTTTTGCTAGCATTATTATCTTGACCTTTCTCTTGTCAAAGGAAAAACTAGGAACAAGAACCTTAATAGAGGTTCCTATGGTTCAGTGAACCATAGGATGCTCTAACAAACACTCATAACTTTTTCTTTCCTTTTATTACTTTGACCTTATATTCCTCAAGTTACTTCATCCTTCATTGAAGGTTCACCAAGAAACTAGAGCCATTAGAGGTTCAAGTGGTTTTGAGAATGAGTGAAAGCTCCAACACTCCAATAAAACTAACAAATATATGAGAACTCATGTATTAGAGGAAGAGTGGGAACCAAGAACCATGTTGGGGGCCTAGAAGGTTTTATGAACTAGCCAAAGCCCCAACTTCTAATAATTTAGCCATTTTTACCACAAATTTTCCTAAATTTGAACTTAAGATACCCATTCAAACATTCTATAAGATGGTAAGCTCATATAACCCCCACACTTAGTCATTTTTTTAGAAATATTGATTTTGGATAATTGACTTAGATGAAGGGAAGGGAAAACCATAAACTACAAGCCATGCATGATTGCCCACATTAAATCTCTCAAATTGGTTATAAGTAGTGGGATGATACAAGTGGACACAAAGTCAAAGAGTAGTCCATTAGAGTAGAACATGGAAAAATAAGACACAACAAATTGGGATGCCAACACTCTTGACAAAATATCGTATCAAACTAAAATTCTTGAACCATTTGCATGGATCATAAAATTTAGGTATGAGAACCACTAAATCTGCAAGTTGATCATAAAAGTTACCTCATGGAATACATTGGGATCAAACTTCCAAGAATGCTTGTTCAAAGGTGCCATTGCTCAAAGCTACTAAACCTTCAACACTAACAAAAATCATTAGGTTGATAAAATTTGTGACCATATTTAAAGGACTATTAAAAAATTCCACAATAAATATGGAAGGATCAAAGCTTTCTTGTACCAAGGGCATAGAGTGACATAAGGGTGACAATAGACTTAAAAAAAATCTTAGCAGAGTTCTCTCAAGTAAAACTCTAAACTCTTTTTCATTATAAGCCATCTTCCACAATATTTTACTGAAATATTTGTTTCGAAAATACCTCTATTATTAAAATAAAGGGTTCATATTTAAAATTATATGTTTGAAAGGTGCTATTGTTTCCTGACCAAAAAATAAAATAATGTACAAAAATAAAAACTTATAAAAGAGCAGACTGTGTCTCAATTTTTTTCTGAATTACTGTTATTCAAAGAGATTCCGCACCAATATATCTTTCCTAAACTTATTGGTGTTTAATTTAGTTCATTCCTGCCGTCTATAAAGGGCTAGGAGCTTATGCATTCCAGATTATTATTCTAGAATCTTGGACTCCAACAGGTACACAGATAAAAATCAGGTCAATTGTCGTGTAACAAAGACTCTAAATTCAAGGTTTCCACAAACAGGATGTTCTCATTGCACTAGGAAAGTATAGTTACAAAACTAGCTTTGACTGCAGTAAAATTAAGCAGTCTCTTGCAATTATCAATCTGAACTCTGTTCAGACGAAATAAGAAAACACAACTTAATATAAGTATTTTACTGAACATGTATCACAAAAGAAGCCTGCAGCTCTTGGATGCTGCCATTTGTTTGTGGCTAGCGTCCCAAACAAAGATCCGACTGTACTCCGTTGTAGCTGCTGTTCTCTCTATTTCATTTTCGTGGGCTACCCAAGTCTTGGATTGATTACTTTTATCATCCATATCTGGAAATAACAGAGGCGATAACAAAGGAATGGGAGCGCTCTTACTGAAGAGATCTGCAGGTGGAGACTGCACTTTCAACGGTGGAGGTGCAAGCTCTTGTAACCGATTTCTATGCTGCACAGATCCCATTAAGCAGAACAAACAGGACTCTATCCAATTTATGTATGAACTGATGACTCAACAATGGCAAAGGCCTGTGTATTTAAACACCATTTCCTTAATGTTTTCCAGATGCTTATCGGTGTTTTGCCTATGAAAGCGTGCTGCCGATGATCCACTGACAAAACAGATACTTGGAGGCAATATAAAAATACTGGGCTTCCAATAAAATAACTTCTGTTACTTGGTATTTTATAAATAAGATCTGTTATAAATTCGCAATCTTGTTTCGCTTTAAGATAATTCAATAACCAGCCGAAAGGTAAGCACATAATGGGCATGAATGTCAATTTCTATCGTTTTCATACACGATACGAGATCTTTTGGAAGAAAAGCTATTCTACGATAACGCTCATCTTTAGCCGACGAATCATTCAACGGATTCCCCTTCCCTTTCACGATTATCAACTAGTCTTTGTTCGCCAACAACCATGAATGACAGAGGTGATATCACGAAAGGGATCTGCCATAATTATAATAAGAGAAAGAAGCCATTGATAATGATCAAAGTTGTTTTATTGATTATCAAGATAACTACGAGGATTACGTTGTGAAAGAGACTTCCCTCCACGTAACTTTTACCTCGTTACTTGCAACTTGCAACTTTGAAAAAGTTACCATCTTTGCTTCTTTTCTAGAGCCTAATGCGGATCGCTTTACACGTTTCTTTGAATCAATCTGTTGACGCAAGCATTCATTGACAATACATGCGTGAAACTTTGATCTTTTGCAGATTCTTTGACTGCAACTTTGAACATTTTGGACTTTTCCTTTCTTGCTTAGTTGTCTGCACAAAGTATTCCTAAAGCTGTCAAGAATATAATTATTATTTTCCTCATTATTAGAAGGGATATGGGTCACATAGCATGTAGTTCCTCTCTTACATTGTTTGTTAGCTTGAATGTTACATAAGGGTTGAAGGAAACAATAATTTGAAGTATTGGTGTGGTGTGGTTAATGTGTTTATTCTTTATGTTGGGGTGGTTTCTATTGTAAATAGGTAGTATGTTAATTACAATATATCAATTTTTTGTGTTAGCGGTGGTTTCTATTGTAAATAATTAGTATCATAACTATCATGTGTCAATTCTTTATGTCGGGGTGACCATATTAGTAAATAGTTGGTGCATTGACTATAACACATTGACAAGTTATACTAAGTATAATAAGAAAAACATTGAACCTCAAATACAATAATCTTGTTAACGTGTATCATTTTAAAATTTACTATAGAACACAATGAATGTATTATTGCATGTTTTGAGATCTTTAATATTGATTGTTGTTGTTTAATCATAACAATGACTTTAAATGAATGACAATCGTTGTCACTAGGTGATGCACTAGTTTCTAGTTTAGGTATATGTTGGCTTTTTTTATTGAAATGTTCTCTATCCTTCATGTACTTTGATCCCTAAATTTTTTCCAAGAATATCTATTTAAGTCTTACTAACCTATTTTAGTCATTCATAGACATTAACTATTATAATTTATTCCCTTCCTTAAAAACATATGAAAGACAAAACTTTAGTTACATGTTACATTGATAATTGTTGTTTTTATTCCAAGCTAGAGAGGCTTAAAGAACAAAAGTACAATCATTTTTCAATTGATTACACTTAATAATAGAAAAGATCAAATTCCACTTAAATTTTAAAATCATATAGTATTGATTTTATGTAAAATACAATAAACAAGAATTTTCCCTATAATGTAATCTCTAAACTTGTGTAGTTTTGACTTGGACCTTTGTATAATTATTGTAGACACGTAAAATATACTGATTAATTTCATGCACATGATCCTGATTTACTAATACCAGTTCATCCTTAATCATCTCCTTTGCTAACCATTTAATCAAATAACCCTTATTTGATTAAATTCATCATATTTCATCTTTCAATTAAATAAATACACTTCATTTGATTAAACCATTATTTTCTATTAATTAAATAAATCATTTTGTTTAATTAATCCTAATGCCCCTCTTTTAATTAAATAATTCATTTTATTTAATTAAGTTATAAAGTCATCTCCTTTAAATTAAATAAACTAACCTTTATTTAATTTAAATCTAACACCATCCCCTTTTAATTAAATAAATCAAAATTTATTTAATTAAATCTAAAAATCATTATTCCTCTCATTTTGATTTAAATAAATCCAAAAATCGAAATCAAATTTCAAATCAAACTAATCTCCATCTAAGTTAATCAAATCTTGATTAACTCTAACTCTAATCCATCAAATCGTCTAGATTTTGCAGCTTGTGCAAGTAAATCAATTTAATTGATTTATAAAATCTCCTATTTTCATTCAAAAAGGCATCAAGTTGGGATATTCTTCAAATTTGAAATCTCCCTCCCAAATGTCTTATCCTCCAACTTGGCATTTATATCTCTTACAAGTCCTTTTTCTTGAGCCAAGTGGCATTAACTCCTCTTCCACATCTCCCTCCATATGCCATCTTTCAAATTTCAAATTTTCACCTAATAGCATTTATTTGCACATTCATCAAAATGTGCTCCTCCTCTCTCTAATAGGATGTTGACAAGTGACACATTGTTATTGGTTTATCTTTAATCTCACATCCTTCTTTCCTATAAATAGAGGCCTTCTCTATTGTATTTGGCACCACAATCCATGTAAAATCACTATGCACATTTGAATCCGCCATTATCATCAATATCATCTATATTGCATCAAACTTTTCATAGAGTTTCATCAATCATAGCAAGGTTATCAACATTTTGAATCAAGGAGCACACAATCATCATCATCATCAAAGCTTTGCAAGGAATTGGGAAAGTGCTTCTTTCCACATCAAAGAAGAACCAATTCCCCCATGGGATGCTAGTTTGAATTTTTTGAATAAGTTCTCTTAGCTTTCAATTGATTTCTTTTGATATTCTATCTTGTTTTCTTGTTCATTGCATTTAAATGAATTGCATGGGGAATGATTGTTTTAGACTTGTTTATTAACTAACATTGGATTGTTTGATTATGTTTGAACACGTCTAGATCAACCATTCACATTTTGGCATTATAAGGAGGGCATAATCTCAAAATTAACATATTTTTTGGCCATTTTTGTCATTTTTTATGTTTTTTGTCTTTCCGGGTCAAACAATGCCACTAGAGGAAATAGTGATGCATATGCAGTCTTTGCTTTTCCATAGAGTGACACTTGTTTCACCAGAGCACCGCTCAAATCCTAAAACAACACCGCTATCATTCCAACATTGTTGTTTGCACTCAAATAGTGTCGTTTCCTCTGTGTTTCAAAGGGTGACGCCTTTGTTTTCTTGCTTTTTCACTCAATCTTAAAATGGTTGTATCTTGGTCATATTTTGGTCTTTTTTGGAGATTTTTTTTTAGATGGGGTAGAATTTCATAAGATATCCAATGGTGTAGGTGTTTCTCAACTTTGATAGAGTTAAATTTTTTAAATTTTCACCTAGTGTCAAATCACAATGAAACTTGGTCTAAATTTTAAGGTTTTTATGCTTAATCATTTATCTAACCCTCATATCTTCTTGTTTCTTTATTTCATCTAACATTTGGAGCTTGGATTGGAGGTTTTAAAGGATCATGGAGCATGGAAGTGAAATAAAAAGCATTATCACATTATTGTAACAAGTTTTTTTAAACACTTTGGGAGCAATTATAATCCCATTCTTAAGTCTTTGTTATCTTCAAGTTTTAGGACTCAAATAAATTTATTTTGGGCTTTAAAAAGAATAATAAAAGGGTTAAAAATAACATTAGAAAATCACTAGATTTGGTTTTGGGTTTTTAAGAATTGAACAAAACAACTTCACATTTCATCTTGGTGCTATAAAAAGAACCCATTACTACTTTTCTACTTAAAATGAACATGTATATTTTATGTTTTGTAATATTTTTTATAAGTTAATATCATTTAAAAGGTGTATGCACTTCTCTTGCTCTTCATGGTGATCTTGAGAATCAAAATTCTTTTGGTGATATTAGGTTGTCTAAAATGTTGCCTCCACACTTCAATTTGGGCTTTTAAAATTGAATAAAATCTTGCAAGTGTGAGTAAGTATATTACGTATGTTCTCTCTTTGTTCATGCAAACAAATATTGATCAAACTACGGATGTACTTACTCAACTTTTTTTAACCTTTAGAGAGTCTACCTTGGTGGGAAAAAGTACTTGCCCCAAGACAACAACCCAAGTGGCAATGAGCATAAGCCAGGCTCTTCCAAACCACTATATAAATTTTTGGTTGCAATAAAAATCGTAAACAATGGGAAGCGGTGCATGATAACTCTCCCCCAATATCTTTATGATGCATAAATCCCTTGTTCTAAGGGTTGGGAGATCTCTCACAAGGAGTTTATCATTGCAATCCCTAAAATAGATGCCTTTACTATGAACCTGTGTCTAGAATCCAAAATCCCAATATTTTTTGGCATCAAGAGGTCAAACCTCTGGAGTCATCCCACATACTTGTGATTCTTTATAGAGATGAGAAGTCCATCATGGGAGATTCATGAGAATTGAAGCTTGTTTGATCCATAGAAGTTAGTGTCATGGAGGGGAGCTAGTGTGGTCAAGCTTCTAGTCATCATCTTTGAATAAGCATAGCTTGATTTATCCAAGTGGTAAATTCAACAAATATTTTCCTTTACATCCTAGGATTGTGTAATTTTGAGTTAGTTAAACACATTGATTGGATCCAAAATCTTGAAAACAAGCATTCAACAAGGACATAAAATTTCAAACCCTTTAGTAGAAGAAAATACCTTCGAAAGAATCTAAGTGCTACCACTTGTCTCTTGAGATTTCATCCTTAGAGGCTTCTAAGTATTTGGACCCATTTCTCAAATTTCTCTCTAAATTCAACATTAAGGAAATTGTGGCTTTGGCTTCTTGATTCTCACATAATAGACCTTATGGAATGAAAAGACTTGGCATAGAAATTTAGTTTGAAACTTAAGCAAGACAAGTGGATGTGGTAAAAAATCAAGTCAATAACCAAGATTAAATCAATTGAACCCCACACATGTGCTTGTTTATCTTTTTTCTTATGGACTTTTGAGCAAACATTGATATTTTGGTTTGAAGTACTCTTAGGGAAAAGCATGTTCTTCAAAACCTTGGTCTTGTAAACAAGTCTCTCTTAGGTTCATTTAGGATCAAAACAACCAATCATTTCATCCATCTCAAACATCAATCAAATCCCATCTCACAAACAACTCTTAGAAATCTTGGAAAAATCCTTCATACTAGACTCTTGACAGATCCTTTAAATCAAAATCATCTTGTTTGACTAAGTGTGTGTAGTTGCATCCTTCTTCATACTCTTAGTTAACTTATCACCTTGTGGAAAATTTTATTCCAAGATAACATCCAACATTTTTGGGTTTATTAGTCCATTATCCAAATCAAATCCAAAATAAAAAATCCAAAAGTCCTAAAGTCTAGTATCTCTCGAAGGTTCCTAAAAGTTCAACACCCATATCATTCACCCCTTTCATCCTTCATCTCATCATTGGTCTTAAATACCTTAGAGGTCAACAAGGTCAAAACACAAGAAGAACATGGAATATAAACTTTCTCCATACATATTGAGTGATCCAAGTCAACCAAACTATCAAAAATCACATTTATACAATCCATACATAGTATCATTATCTCGTACAAACCTCAATGGTACAAAAAATGTGAGTATGCCCTATCTAAATTTTGGAACACCTTTCCCTATGGTAGATTTAAATCAAAGTCCAAACCTACAAATCTATCAACCAAACAATCAATGTAGGAGTCTTCAACAAAACAATATTATCCCACCAAACCCATACATGCCAAATGTGAATATACCAAGTACAACTTTACCAAACATGAACATTTTGAATCCAGATTTGGTAAAATCTGGGATAGATATGTTTGTGAATCATAAAAATGTTGTTCATAGTCCAAACAAAATGTTAACTACTCCATCTATTGATCCAAGTCAAGGTAACACCATGCAAAATCAAAGATACCTAAATCAAGGAAATGTGATTCCCAATCATAACAATGTTCAATTTCAACCTATCATGCCAAATCTAAACAACATCCCAAATCATAACATTGTCCAAAGTTAATTTTTCCATGATTCTGTACAAAAACCACAAGTATACATTCCAAATCTGCTTGAACAAAAACCAAATCAACTATATCAAGGGTGTCAAGATAAAATTTTGTGGGATCAAATTGCAACACTTACCAAAATAGTTGATTCATTGCATCAAGAGACATCTCCACCCCAAAATCAATATGCTCTTTCATTGGTTAAACCATGTCATCAAAGCATTGAGTTGTGTACACAACCACATCAAGAAAGATATCTTCAATGTCAAAAGGTTGGATACCAAGATCAACAACATCAACAACAAACCCAATTACCACATCTCGAATATCAATCACCACATATCCAAGATCAATCACAGCAAGAATCCCCTCAACAAGAAAAAATCTCACAAGATCACAAACATGAATACACTCCTTTTGGAGATCTAATCGAATCAATGCTAAGAAAGATACTCAATGCAAAACTCATCACTCTTCCAAAAGTAAGTGCTTTCAACTCTATCCTATACTTCCCTTGGAATATCATCCAAATCAAAAATATCATCCAAGAATTTCTTGATAAAAAAATAATAATTATTGAGGACAATGATCAAGATCCAATCACTAGTGATAGGCGTGACAATCCATCTACCACAATTTTTGAAAACAATGATCAAGATCTATCCATCAATGAGCACACCTTGGAGATTTTTCCACCTCATCCAATGACCAAATCAACATATATCAACAGTCACTTTTCAATCATGATCAAAATCCACCAACAATACCCAACAATGATCCAATTCAAGAAATGTTAACATCATTTGATCCTATGGGTGAAAACATTGACAATCTTTCCACCACAATCTTTGAAAGCAATGATCAAGATCTATCCACCAATGATCACCTTGAATATGTTTCCACCACCCAATGATCAAATCAACATACACCAAGAGTCACTTTTTAGTCATGATCAAAACCCTTCAAACAATGATCTATTTCAAGGAGTGTTAGAATTATTTGATCCTATTGACATAATCCATGATCCATCAACCAATGATCATGTTGAAAAGGTATCTACATCACCTAATGAGTTAGAGGACATATCTCAAGAATTTATTCCAAATCATGATCAACATCTTTCACCAAAGTCTAGAACTGGTCCTTTCCAAGACATATTGACATCCTTTGACCTCATGGTTACAAATATTGAAGGAATCCTCAACTCAATATTTGATCCAAATCCACTCAAAGATCAAGAGGATATTGAGCCACTTCCCATTCCTAATGAAGATATACAAGAAACCTTTGTAAGCAATCCATCCTTTGAAACTAACCCATGTCAATAACTTCATCTAAAGCATTCAAAAGCAATTTTGAAATCATTCAAGATCAAGAATTTGTATCTCCAAGATACTAAAATGATCTAATGAATGCTCTCTTATCTATACAAGATATCACAAATGATAATCATATCCATATAGCACATATTCCTCTATTTTCCCATGAGATGCTTACTCCTAATGGATAGGTAGATGATCTTCATTCAAAAAAAAAGTCTCATACTCTTGATATCATCACCAAGGAACAAGATTATCCTACTCTTAACATTTGTACACATGATCAAGATACAAAAAGATCAAGAGACATATCAGAAATGGGTCATGAAAAAGGATTCTATAGAAGTGGTGAATCAAAAACATCCTATGAAGTCATATAAAAAAAGAAGCATGAGGGAGACTTCTACATGGATAGTAAATCATCAACACCTCTTGAAAAAGCATTAAAATTTGATATTTCACAAGAACAAGCCAAAGATATGAATCGGGAAGTTATCCCACTTATGGAGGATCCTATCACTTATAAACTTGGATCACTTACCTTTTTTAGGGAAAGCTATCTTATCAATGAAGAAGCTATCACCTTTGAAGATCCACAATAGAGAAGAGAAGGAGTAGCACCTTGTTTCCAAGGTAAATCATATCCTATTGCAAATAAAATGTTCCAATGGATGAATTATCAAGGTAGAGTATTAGGCCTACATGAATAGGGTATCCTAGAGCCAATGTAGATTATTGGTAATCCTAAGCATCAAGGTCTTGGTTATTCAAAAATTAAGGGATCTAAAAATATCAGTGATACCCATATAATACTAGGGGCAATTCTATCTAGTGCAAACATCAACATAGGGAGCACAGAGAATACTTATGATGAAACCAGTGCCAATGCAACTAGCCACGTCATGATTCTTCATCCACCCATCACCCCATCCATGAATTCAGACCAACATCAAAAGAGAGATTTGAATCAAAGCATGAAGAACATTATTATTAAAGTAAAATAAGTTGAGAAGCATAATAGATAAATCAAATACACATGGATACAAAAATATACAAAAAAGATTATCCCTATCAAACTCCATCAGTCAAAGACACTTTGGGGAAAAATAAAAAAAGGAAAAGTACCCATCAAAGATGTCCACAAAGAAAAAAGTAGGCTTCTCAAGCAACGTACAAAGTATATCAAGCAGTTGGTCCTAATTCCATACACACTTCCGTATCCACCTACTATTGCTCATCTTCCCAAGTTTGGAGAGTCAAAGGTTCCAACCTATCAACCAATCAATATTTTATTCCTAAACACATCCCATCCACACCTCCATGCATGATATCCAATTCTTACATTGACCATGTATTGGCATAAACCATTCATCATAAGGATTTAGAAGGAATTCTATTACGATGTGTGTAAGGAAAGATAAGGTGCGGAAACAACTCTCCTAATGTGAAAATCTCAGGGAAGAATGTAGAGATACCTTTAAATTTTCAATTACAGTCCAATTAAGATACACTTTAGAGCAATAACAGAAATAGAGAAATAATCATACACAAATGAACACTAGATTTACATGGGAAAACCGTTACAGGAGAAAAACCCACCACACCAAGAGAAGTCACTTTGTATTACAGTAATGGAGATTACAACTAGAGATCAAACTTATCTTTTTGATGTCAAATTACAACAGCATCCAATGATCAACCTTGTACAAAACATTTAGTTTACAATCATTTAGAATTGAATTCACTAATCATTCATCGAACTGTTCATTCAACCATTCATCTAACCATTCATTGAACCACTCGAACCAGACAACATCTGCAATTACAGAATATATCCATGTCATCACTAGTCTATCAATCTTCCTTTTAGTAATGGCCACAATAGTCCAACTACTAGCGGTTCCCATTTTTCTCCCTGATTGGTTGTAGACTCACCACGTAGGATAGTCATCATTCGGTCAAAGCTATTCACCATGTATCCACATGTCAATGAGACACTAACCATGTCTCCAAAATGCCAAGAGTCATCACTATCAGCAAGAGGTTCCATTGAGTTCACAAGGTCGCATCAACCTTAGCAATATCTTTGGCAAGACAATCGCTACTCGCCAGGAGATCACAACGAGCCTTCCAGTCATATCGAAACAAAAAACTGTCGGCAAGACTTACTGCTATCACTAAGAGGTCATATCGATGCCTTCAAGTTACACCACAATGTTCCACTATTGACGAGACTTCGTTTGTTGCTAAGACTTCATACCAAAGCCTCCATGTTACCCCAAGACCACCTTTCACCAAAAGTGATACCGAAGACATCTGAAAACAAACATATGTTGCATTATCGACAAGACTTACCACTATCGACGAGACATCGTGCACCAAAGTAAGCCTTTTGGCCAAGGGTCTCACTAAAGACTCTGATTGTAACACTATCGATGAGACAATCTATATCAATAAGACTTCATATCGAAGAATTTGTGTTACTCTGATAACTCCAGTTGCCATGAGTCTTCCTGACCACCACTTGACACCATCCCGTTAGCTAGAGATCAGCTCGGGTGGTAAGAGATAGAAATTGTCATAGCAATCATCATGTCAGAGCAATAGGTCCATTCAGAAAGACATCAACAAAGTCTCGGTGACCTGAACATTTCATAAGGTTTCATAGCTACTAGTCGGCTAGACACAATGAATGTCATACCGACTTTGCTCTTCCAAAGGTTTCAGCCTATGGGATTGAGACACATATTTCCAAAAATCTCCCACTTGACCAAGATCACACAGGAACCTCCAAAGCATAACAAAACTATTGAAATTCATGGGAACTGAGGCCCATCAAATTGGCACACCACCTGAACTTGTCTGTGCTCATTGGCTTCATCAATGCATCTACAACATTCTCCATAGTATCCACTTTTTCTAATGAAACCTTTCCATCCTCCACCATATCTCTTACAAAGTGATATTGTACATCTATATGTTTCATCCTAGCATGGAAAGTAGGATTCTTTACCAAACAAATAGCACTCTGATTGTCACAATAAGTTGTTATTTTCCATGCATCAAAACCAATGTTAGAACACAAATGTTTTAACCAGATTGCTACTTTACAAGAATGTGTAGATGCCATGTATTTTTCCTCTATAGTGGACAAAGCGACTATAGCCTACCGCCTACTCATCCAACTCACTACACCACCATTCAATATGAAAATATATCCACTGGTGGATCTTCTGTTGTCAATGTCCCCTACCCAATCAGAATCCACATAGCCTCGAATATTGAGAGTCCTCTGTGATTCAACCAAGTTACCATGGTAGCATAAAGCATATTCAAAAGTGCCCTTCAAATATCTGAATACTCTTTTCATAGCATCCCAATGTGTCCTTCCAAGATTAGCCATAAACCGACTAAGTACTCCCACTACTTGGACAATGTCTGGCCTTGTACAAACCATTGCATACATAAGAATGCCAACTGCACAAGCATAAGGTACACTGATCATGTCCTCCATCTCAAAAGGATATTTTGGACAATCTTCAACAGATAGCTTCATTCCTTGCAAAACTAGAACAACTTGTTGCTTGCAATCATTCATACAAAATTTCTCTAGAATAGTTTTGATATACTTACTCTGATTGAGCCAAAGTTTTCTAGTCTTCCTGTCCCTGTTTATTTCTATTCCCAGAATATACCTAGCTACACCAAGATCTTTCATTTCAAACTTTGCAGAAAATTGAGAATTAAGATAAAAAATCATTAACTTTCTATTGCCTATGAAAAACATATCATCAACATAGAGAGCCATAATAAGGACTCATCCACTTTCAACTTTGTAATACACACAATGATCAGATTTTGATCTTACAAATCCCAATGACAAAAAAAAGTGTCAAACTTTTGGTACCACATTCTAGGAGACTGCTTTAAACCATATAGAGACTTTTTCAACTTGCAAACTAGTTTCTCTTTACCTTTCTCCACAAAGTGCTTAGGTTGGGACATATAAATCTCTTCTTCAAGATCATCATGAAGAAATGTTGTCTTCACATCTATCTGTTCAACCTCTAAGTCATATGCTACTGCAAGTGACAAAATAAATCTGATAGATGTCAGCTTAGCCATAGGAGACAAAATTTCCCCATAATTAATTCCCTCTACCTAGGAATAACCCTTCGCAACCAACCTCGCCTTGTATTTTTCCACACTACCATTCAAACCAATTTTCTTTTTAAATACCCATTTGCAGCCAACAGCTTTTCTACCTTCAAGCAAGGGCACTAAACTCCAAGTATCATTCTTTTCTAATGATGCCATTTCTTCATTCATGGCTTCCAACCAAGAGTTTGAATCAGACATTCTAAATGCCTCTTTCATAGTCCTAGGCTCATCATTGCTATAAATCAAAGCATAGGCACAAGTAGAATTTATCAAAGAGAACCCATGCCTATTAGGTTGCTTTCTTTCACGAGTTCAAGACCTCCTCACTTGCTGAGGTTGAGGTTGTTCTTCTTCTTCAGAACTCTCAGAACTACTTGAGCTCTCCTCAGTTTCAGGTACATTTTGAATTTTCAGTTCCTCTTTCTTTGGTGTTAGAGGAATTACAACTACATCCTTCTTATTTTTTGATTTTGTCTCTAACTGCAAATCCAAGGTAGAAGGCTTCAACTCATGAAAGATAACACTTATGCTATATAGAACCTTCTCTGTATCAGGATTCCAAAGCTTGTATCCTTTTATGCTAGCACTATAACCAATAAAAATACATTTGACAGCCTTGTTCTCCAATTTAGATCTTTTCTCGTTCAGCACATATGCATATACCTCACAGCCAAAAACATGAATGTGTCTCAAAGAGGGCTTCTTACTAGACCACGCTTCCAAAGGTGTTTTCTCAACAAGAGAAAAATTCAGAGAATGGTTTATCAAGTAACATGTAGCAACTGCCTTAGCCTAGAACTTCTCCTCCAAGCCAACACTACTCAACATACTTCATGCTCTTTCCATCATTGTCTTGTTGAACCTTTCTACAACTCTATTTTGTTGCAGAGTGTAAGGTGTAGTTTTATATCTTTTAATCCCATGATCTTTATAGTACCTCTCAAAATCATTAGAAAAAAATTCACCACCATTATCAGTTCTTAAACATTTTATTTTTCTTCTAGTCTGATTTTCTACAAGGTTTTTAAATTCCTTAAATCGATTGAACACTTCTGATTTACTTTTCAAAAAATAGACAAATGCTCTTCTTGAATAATCATCAATAAATGATACATAGTACCTTGACTTAGACAAAGAAGGAACATTCACTGGACCAAATACATCAGAATAAATATAATCAAGCAAACCAAAAGATTTGTGAGGATTGGAATAAAAAGAAACATGGTGTTGTTTTCCATATATTCAATGTTCACAAAATTCAAATTTGAGGCTACAATCTTTAAGCCCCTCAACTAGGTTTCTATTCTTCAAGGTTTTTAAACATTTCTCACCAATGTGGCCTAGCCTATGATGCCATAGCATAGTATTTTTTGTTGGAATTTTAACTTCCATAGAGTTTACACCATCAAGAACTCTTCCCTCTTTTCCTCCATGAGTAGCTTTCTGAAACTTTACAGAGACACTATTACATTAAACAAGATGTGCATCCAACTTATATAAGGTACCAATTCGAGAACCCCTTGCTAGCACCATTGAGCCTCTAGTCATCTTGCAACCATTTCCAGAGAATGCAACTTGCACTCCAATATCATTCAACTTACTAACATAAAGTAAATTTTGAGCTAGACCTAGTATATGCATTACATCATTGATTCCATTCACTCTTCCATCAGGGAATTGAATTCTGACTCTTCCACAGCCAAAATTTTTCAAAGATGAATCACTTGCCAAATACACCTTCCCATCATCGTATTCTTCATACTTTGTGAACCAGTCTCTATGAGATATCATGTGGAAAGATGCTCCAGAATCAATCAGCTAGACATCATCTGATGCCTGTGTAGCCAAGGCTGCAATGAATGCATCTGCATCACTCTGAGAAGAACCACAGTCAGAATTCTTTTTCTTCTTTTTTTTCTCCTCTTTGCAATCCTTTCGGACATGACTAGGTTTCCCACAATTCCAACACTTCACCTTGGACTTCTTACTAGGAGACTTTGATCTCCCCTCTGATTTGGATTTGGATTTCTTGTCCTTCTTCTTGCCTTTATCTTTCGACCTTCCTCCAACAACAAGGGCCTCCTTTTCCATCTCAGAAGATTTCCTTCTCATCTCTTTTGATAACAAAGAAGCAACAACATCTTCCATCTTGAAACTTGATGTCGTACTCCCAATAGCCATCACCAAGTGATCCCAAGAATATGGTAAAGAACACAATAATAGCATACAATGATCCTCTTTATCAATCTTCACACCAATAGATGTTAGCTATACAATCAACATGTTGAAAGCATTCATATGATCAACAACAGATCCTCCCTCCTGCATTCTCAAAGCATACACCTTCTTCCTCAAGAACAATTTATTCACCAAGGATTTCCCCTGATAAATAGATGCCAGTCTCTTGCACAAGGAAGATGCAGTCTTCTCTTCATGCACATTCAAAAGAATGGAGTCTTCCAAACAAAGCCTTATCAGCCCCTTTGATTTCCTATCTGCAAGGTCCCAATCCTCTTGCTTCATGCCTATAGGTTTTGTTCCAGAAATAACAAGCCACAGATCATGATCCAGTAACAAATCTTCCATTTTGAGTTTCTACAACTCAAAATTACTACCATTGAATTTCTCTATTTCAATCTTTCTTGACATGCTAGCCATCTCAATTTGTTATTCAAATTACCAAAATTCTACAAGACTCCCACTGAATATAAATTGACACAAAAAAACCAATGTTCCCATAAGGATAACACAACTAGCTAGGCTCTGATACCACTTGTAAGGAAAGATAAGGTGCAGAAACAACTCTCCTAACATAAAAACCTTAGGGAAGAATGTAGAGATACTTTTAAATTTTCAATTACAATCCAATTAAGACACACTTTAGAGCAATAATAGAAATAGAGAAATAATCATATACAAATGAACACCAGATATACGTGGGAAAACCCTTATGGGAGAAAAACCCACCACACCAAGATAAGTCACTTTGTATTACAGTAATGGAGATTACATATAGAGATTAGACTTATCTTTCTGATGTCAAATTACAATAGCATCCAAGGATCAACCTTGTATAGAACATTTAGTTTACAATCATTCAGAATTGAATTCACTGATCATTCATTAAACTGTTCATCCAACCATTCATCCAACTATTCATCGAACTGATCGAACTAGACATCTGCAATTATAGAATATATCCATGTCATCACTGGCCTATTAATCTTCCTCTTAGTAATGACCGCAACAGTCCAACTACTAGCAGTTCCCATTCTACTCCCTGATTGGTTGTAGACTCACCATGTAGGATAGTCATCACTCGGTCAAAGGCATTCACCATGTATCTGCATGTTGGTGAGACACTAACCATGTCTCCCCGATGCCACAAGACCTAACTATCGATATTGCCAAGAGTCATCATTATCGGAAAGAGGTTCCATCAAGTTCACAAAGTCACATCAAGCTCAACAATCTGATTGGCGAGACAATCGCTACTCACCAAGAGATCACACCAAGCCTTCTAGTCATATCAAAACAAACAACTATCGACAAGACTTATTGCTATTGCTGAGAGGTCATAGTGATTCCTTCAAGTTACACTACAATGTTCCACTATTGGCGAGACTTCGTTCATCACTAAGCCTTCATACTGAAGCCTCCATGTTACCCCAAGACCACCTTTCACAAAGAGTCATACCAAAGACATTCGATAACAAACACATGTTGCATTGTCGGCAAGACTTACCACTATCAATGAGACATCACATCAAAGTAATTCTTTCAACCAAGGGTCTCATCGAAGACTCTAAGTGTAACACTGTCAATAGGGAAATCCATATTGATAAGACTTCATAGCAAAGAATTTGTGTTACTCTGATAACTCCAGTCACCATGAGTCTCCTCGACCACCACTTGACACCATCCCATCGGCTAGAGATCAGCTTGGGTGGTAAGATATAGAAACTGTCACAATGATCATCATGTCATAGCGATAGGTCCATTCAACAAGACATCAACAAAGTCTCGGTGACATGAACATTTCATAGGTTTCATAGCTGCTAGTCGGCCATACACAATGAATGTCATATTGACTTTGCTCTTCTAGAGGTTTTAGCTTGTGGGATTGAGACACATATTTCCAACAATGTGAACACAAAGATAGAGTTAACTCTAGTATAAAAAAAGTAGATCATTAATCTCAAAAGTTTCATTCAAGTACATGTATCTTAGCAAAAAAACTTCTTCAAGTAGGATATTAGTGGCACATTATGACAAGAGCATCTATTTTAGCACCAATAGGTGGTTTATCATGAGCTTAAAATCTTTCAAAAATATATATTAAAAAAAATGATAATAGTAAAAACAAAAATCACCCTCTAGTGAAAACTGCATGGGCGGTGCTTTGTGTAGGTACCATGATGAAAACCTAGAAACCAGGTGTCATGTGTAGAATTGACCATCTACATGCACTAATTCAAGTGAGAGCATCTCATCCCATCCATAATAAATCTAGTATTCCATCCATCTTATCCATAATAAATCCTTTCATCCATAAACCATTGAACCAATCCATTTTCATCCATTTGCATCCATCTTTGAAATTATCTTGATCTTGAAAAAGTTTGGTGCACACTTTACACTTGCTTATGGTAAACATCTTGACATGGGTCATTTTTATCCTAAGCCATGAAACATTATTGAAATGAGCATCCTATGTTTGAACACCTTATCTTGTCACAAGATAATCAATATCCCTCCATCCATACATCTATCCAAGCATCCACCCATGGCATTCCATACATTGCTAGACACTGGGTGAAAATATTTACATTTTTCTTCGGGACTAAATCTTGATCCATCTCTTCCAACTTATGTGGTGATCTAAACATTAGAAAACATAAAATCAAATTGGTCAAAGCATATGTGAGCCAAAATCCAAATCACTAGCCCATGGCATATTTTGACAAGATGGTATTTTTTATCAAGCTTTATCTTTCATCGAACATCAATCCAAACAATCAATATCAGTTGCATCTAATTTTTACTTCAATGTCATATCAAATCATTCAAAACAATTTTGTTCTAAAATCAAGCTTCAAAACCTTGATCAATCAAATCCAATCAATTCCTCATCATCGATGAGCCTAGTTTATGGTCTAATTTTTGGTAGAATTTATGATTTATTTGATGAAGTTGTCATGGACCTTGATGTTAAGTGTTGATATTTTTATGATATTTCCTCAGAACTATAGACATTGAGCTTAACCTTATTTCTGCAAATCTTTAATGACATTGGTATGTTATATGGACTATCTATATTAATTCTTCATGTGGTTAATGAATGTTATTTAAGGTAGTTATATATATGCAATTATTGTGTGTGCTAAAATTTCCATGTAGATATAATTTGAGGATACTAAATTGAGAAAGACACCGCCAGCTGGGTATGCACCATAACTTCCGAAAAGGGAATCGTTCAAAGGTCAAAGGAGGTCAAGTGTAGAATATTCCCCATATAAATTGAATGTAACCACCTTGTAGTGGTCTTTATGTTGTTGAGAAAATATAGGTGTTACTATTGTGCTGAATCTGCAGGCATGTTTGACTAGATTCCATGTGCACATAATCGCCTCTCCACTTTCTTTGATTTGCCTAGGTGGTGTCCTCCTAGTTTGTGGAGTTGAACATCTTGCTTAGTTGGTATTATAAATAAGGATCAAATGCTCCTTCTCAAAAAATTGTGTGATCTGATAGTGTACTTGCATTGTTAGTTTTTAGTGATACAATTACACTACTCTATTGTACTCATGTTTCCTAATGAATAAAATGAAGTTTTAAGATTGAGCATCTATTTTTTCATTATTAGTAGAGGATACTCATCCAAGGGGGCCCACTTGGTGAGAAATCTGTCCTTTATCTTAGTTTTGCCTAGTTATTACTTTTTGTTCAATAATTAGTTAAGAATCTTGTGCTGACTATTCTTGCAGCCACTAGAATTCTATTTTGTGAATATTCCCTTAGCCAAAGTAGACAGAGTAGTTTTTTTTTGTTGTTCATATTTTCATTTCTATCATGCATTTCAAGCTTAGTATAGTTTTTGTTTGATGTTCAAAATTTATGTTATTTCTTTCCAAGCAATTTACTTTCAACATTATGTCTTTCTTAGCTGTAGAATAAAATTGGCTACCTTGAGTTCCTAGTACACATACTGTGCTGAACCATTTCAAGGTCATGTCCCTGGGTTGACAAGTTAAATGCACCTTCATGATGATTGAATAGTTATTTAGTTTAGATGTCCAATCTCTGAATCATAGCTACAAGAGCTTAGTTGTTAAATCATTGTAGGAGGCCAACAATCATCTTGGGATATCCATCTTAATCCTTGTGTTGCTTAACACTATCCTTGCATTGTTGGGTATCCCGAATAATGATATTGTGTGTAAAATGTGTTTTCTAAGCTATGATAGTGCAAAACAAATTAAATGCAGAGGAAGCATAGCACAAAACAACACCTCAAGATAAGCCTAGTTGAACTTGAACAAAGAAAAGATAAAAATAGGTTTTTTACCTTTCCCAAGTTGATCAGTTGGTTGGCCTTGTTGATAGCTTGATTTGTGTTCTCTCAAATCAATTTCGGCGGTATAATGGTTTGTTTTAGCTTGATTTGGATGCAAGGATGGGTGATAATGGCTATGGTTGCAAGGGTTTGGCTATGGAGATAGTGTGAAAGCTTGAGAATGATTAGGGTTGGATGAATTCTTGAGACTGTGTGCGTGTGTGAAGAATGCAAGAAGGAGAGGAACAAAATGGCTGTGTTAGCAATTTAACCTAGGAAGATGAAATGGATAGTTGAGATTGAAAGAGGGAAAAATATCAAGGGCTAAGATGAAGAGTTGACTAAAGGAATTAAAAATTTCTTTTTAATATACATGGGGATGATAAAATGAATTAAAAATTTCTTAGAAACCTTGGATGAATAAAATAGAATTTAAAATTCCATTGGGAAGGACATGGGGATTGTAAATGGAATTAAAAATTCTATGAGAGGTCCTTGGGAAGACAAAAAGGAATTAAAAATTCCTTGGGGGATGGGGAGAGTTGACCAAAGGGGTGATTAGACTAGCTAATCAATGATTAGAAGACATTTAGGTGGATAATGAAGATTAGGAGCCAACTTTAAAAAGTTGGAGGATGTGACACATGGGAGGACATTGGGAAGACAAAAAGGAATTTAAAATTCCTTGGGGAATGGGGAGAGTTGACCAAAGGGGTTGATTAGACTAGCTAATCAATGATTAAAGGAAAATTAAGTGGCTAATCAAGATTAGGAGCCAACTTGCAAAAGTTGGAGTATGTGACACATCCTAATCATGGATTAGACATGTGCACACCCCTAATGATGGGATAAGGAGGTGGATTAGGATTAAGTGTTCAAGTGATGGAGGATGGGAGATAAAGGGAATTATTTATTTAATTCCTTGGAGGAAAGGAATAAAGGGTAAGGTATTTAATTATTTAACTAAATACCTTAGGGATTGAGAGGAATTTAGGAGTATTAATTAAATAATAAGAATATTACTTAATTAATGTAAATAAGGGGATATTTAGATGAAAAAGGATAAATTTGACCAAATGTAAGTGGTAAAATTTAGATGTCTATATTTTTCCCCTCTTTGAGATGGTGTTACAAAGTAGCATCATTTCAAAGAAGATTAAAAGATAGAACTAGGAAGAAGATGATTAGATTGGGAAAGATGCCCCAATCATCAAAAGAGTAACTAGGAAGAAGGATGATGGGAGTGGAGATGAAGATTAGGGATTGATGATGCCCCCTAGAGAGGACATGCAAGTTCAAGAGAACATGGGTGTGCTCTCGAAATAGATGAGACAATGAAAGGGTATATGAGGAAGATGATGCAAAGGGATGGATAAGAGAGGATGATAAGAGATAGGAAATTGGGAAGCACAAACAGATTTAAGGACATGCCCTAGTCAATCTACAAGCCAAAATGGTTTGATGATGGATGGAATGTTGTCAATAAGGGAATGATGTATCCCAAAACAACACAAGTATAGGGAGGGATACATCTCAATGATGATGATGAAAGTCTTGTTGATGAGGGAAGGATACATACCAAAACAACACTAAAGGATAGGGAAGGATACATCCTGATGATGATGATTAGATCAAGGCTTGTAGCAAGGTTGAGAAAAAGACTAAGGATGTGATTAGATAATTTTTGTTAGATTGAATGGATTAAGATTGGGTGGAGATGTGAGATGGTTGAAATGAATAAAAATGATGAAGGAAAAGATACTTAGAATAACCAATATATATTATCCTAAGATTGAAGAGAGGATGAAATGATGAGTATGGAAGAAAAGATTCTTAGAATAACCAATCTATCGTATCCAAAGAAGATTGAAGATATGATGATATATTGAGGATGAAGAAAGTGGAGGGATGAAAAAAAATAGGATAGACGAGGAGAGTGATGGAGGATGAATGGATAGTAACCAAATCAAGTAGGTTAAGTGTTATGTGTTATGTTGCCATGTAATGAACACTTAATTTAATATAGCATGAGATACTATACACCAGAGCATGAGGAACCAAGGTGACTTTGTATTACATGCATGGGACTGACACAAAAAATAATGAGGCTATCCCAACACCCCAAAGTCATGATGAATTTGGTTAGGCCAAGCATTAGGATAACCACAAGCACCACCAAAAATATCTAGAAGATGGTCCTCCATACCCAGAGCAAATGAGTTATAAATTAGATCAGCTATTTGAGTAGTACCTTCGTAACCTAGAAAGGGTCGGTATCCCAAGGGAAAATTTTGTATATGAACTGGTGCAGAAATAACTCCACAAGGAATATCAAGACGTTTACCAATATGACGTTCCATTTGAGTACCAAATATTGCAGATGGTTCCATGTGAGCGATCATATCTCCTACCTCAGCATGATCATCTGTGATAAGTATTTCATCGCAGAAACCTTGGATTTGCTCTTTGAACCATTCCGCATCGTGTTTACAATAAGTACCTGCACAACTCACACGAATCCCCATCTCTCGAACAAGTATTTTAGTTATTGAAGCAGCATGAGTTGTATCACCAAAAACGACTGTTTCTTTGCCCGTTAAATTCTGACAATCAATAGATCTTGAAAACCAAGCAGCTTGGGAAACAAATCGAGTTTGTCCGTCGATATAAGGTTCATAATCCACTCTTTTACCCGATAAACTAAGAGCCAAGGTATTCACATTTTTTTGAATCTGGCGGATCCACTCCGCCATATCTACAGCTCCCATGGGGGCTGTAGATATGTAAGACATCCCATATTCTTTATTTAAATACATCGCTGTCATTAAACCCACTTCACGATAAGGAATTAAATTGAACCAAGCTTTTGGTAAATTTTGAAGATCTTCTACAGATCCTCCTTCAGGAATTATTTGATTAATTTCGATGTCCAGATCTCGTAATAAACGTCTTAACTCACGACAATCGTGTTGATTATGAAAACCCAATGTAAAAATTCCAATTATATTGACAGAAGGCGCATCAGTTAGAAATTGATCCCATTTTTCTTGTCTATCTATCCCAATGAGCTACCTATCGAATTGTTGCAATTGACGTTAAGTCTCGAAGGGAAGGAAGAGCTCTTCAGAAATTGGGTTTTTATGATCCAATGAATAAGAATCAAACTAGTTTAATTTATAGTGATATTGTTCATTTTCTCGAATTAGGAGCTCAACCTACGGAAACTGTTCAGGCAAAAATTTCTCATTTTAAACGTGCTTTAAATTTATTAAAAAGGGGGGAGATATAATGCGTCTACGTCTAGGTCCAATAAATTTATCAATAGGTTTCAATCATATAAGATTTTTTTATTATACACGTTTTGTGTCATGGTTGTTTTCTTATTATCCGTTTTTATTTCTCTTATTATATGTTCATTTCATGTATTTTACTGCTGTGCGATCTTATATAGAGAAGCGCATAAAGAATCATTTTCAACGGGTATGGAAGAAATGAAAAAGATTAGAGTTGTTCCATCGAGAACGAATCGAATCGATGAAATAAAAAACTAAAACAAAGTTGTTATTATTTTATTTTTAATGAATAATGGCTTGATATTTCTAATAATTTTTCATCTTAATGTAGTGCCAATCCAACAAATCTTCCCAACATTTTGGGGTTGACAATATGCATGGTGTTTGAATATAATAAAAATGAGTATCTCCACCATGCATATTGTCAATATCCATATTGTTTGAATATAATAAAAGTTAGTATCTCCACCATTCATTTTTTTATGGTGAATTCGTTTAACGGATCAAAAATAACCTGATCCGGGAATATGACTTGATTTGATTCAGACCCTTGATGCTGAAAGGTTCTATTTCTGTCGTTCGATCAGAACGATTGTTAAAATCTCATATCGGTTCGAATAACTGGGTATTCCATTTTAACTGTATCTTTCCAAATAAGGGTTGCTAACTCAATGGTAGAGTACTCGGCTTTTAAGTGCGACTATGGTCTTTTACACGTTTGGATGAACTACTCAATTCGTCTATACCATCGGTAAAATTAGTAAGACGGCGACTGATTCTGAAAAGTCAATAAAATGGAAAAAACAGCATGTCGTTCTAAGAATCTCGACTTTCTTTTTTGATCAGAAGCGGATTTTATCCAAGGAATTCAATGCATGTGTAAATAAGAAAAAACAAAACAAAAGATCAAGATATGCCCCTATGCTTACCAGTCAAAACACACCATGATATGATGGATCAAGGCGACCTTGATGAGATATGATAGGGAGCTCAAATGATAAAAAAAATGCCAAAAGTATCAAAAGATCACAATAAATTTCAAATTTCCTTTTCCACAAGATCTAAAGGTGGATGGGATTGATATAGTCTAATGAGGAAGGATGCATCTTATTAAGAACAAAGATGCATCTTATTAAGAACAAAGATGGGGACTAAGCTAAATGATCAACATGACGCAAGATATTCAAAACTGATTGGATCTAATGATACTGGCAAGTCTCATTTGTTAAGAGCTAGCTACATAGGGACATACTTGATGACATGACATGACAACAAGATGCAAGACACAAAAAATACACACCCTAAAGACCTAGGGGCTTGGGGGTTGATCAAAGATTATCCTTTCCTACGTGAAAGTGCAGAGCCTCGTAGTTCGATAAAAAACCATGGGAAAAAGTGGAAAGAGTAAAATGAAGACCGATGATAGATGACAAAGACAAGATAGACAAAATCCCCAGGGGTGGATCAAATGATCAACCTTTCCTATGTGAAATCACATGGGAAATGTAGTTCGACAAAAGACTGATGACTGACCATGAATAAAGGATGATAAAATGACCAAGATAAGTGGATAAAATAATAGAACTAATACGATGAGACAAGATAGACCTAGTGGATAAGATAGGATGATGGTGATTACACAAAGCTCAGAGATTGGTTAGTTATCTAAATCATCAAAAGATGAATTGGGATGATGATATGATTGATAGATAAGTGATGAAAAGTGAGAAGAGATTGGAAAGATGTGGGAAAGAAGTGAGAGTGATGACAATGAGATAGATGGCATTGGGTGGCATGAGGTGAAGCCTATAACCAAATACCACTAACAAGGGATTATGAGATGGGATGCGGATAAAGATGAAGGGATGGATAGATAAAGATAAGAATATGGAAACATGCTAGGATGGATGAATAAAGGGATATGGATTTGGATGGGGAAAAGGCTACTAGAGGGATAGATAGAAAGGTAAGGATTTGGAAGATGGAAGGGATTGCTATGATGGATGGATAGAGGGAGAAGGATGGGGAGATGGAAGGGATGGTTTGGATGGATAAGAAAATAAGGATGGGGAGATGGAAGTGGTGATGTAATGGATGGATAGGGGGATAAGGATGGGGAGATGGAAGGGGTGATGTAATGGATGGATAGGGGGATAAGGATTTGGATGAGGAAAAGGTAACTAGATGGATAGATCGAAAGGTAAGGATTTGGAAGATGGAAGGGATTACTATAATGGACAGATAGGAAGATAAATATGGGGATATGGAAGAGATGCTATGATAGATGAATAGGAAGATAAGGATAGGGAGATGGAAGGGATTGCTTGGATGGATGGATAGGGAGATAGTAATAGTGGTATGGAAGGGATGACATAATGGATGAATGATGTTGCCAAGGACTATTTAACAAAGAAAGTAGATGCCTGCACTCTAGATATGTCATGCATGATGAGGCACGAGGGCTAGAAGATGGGTGAAGGGCAAGATAAAGAAGATAAATGGAGGATGATATGATGGGTAGATAGGGAAGGTAGATGGATGTGGATAAGGATTAGGATAGTGTATGGGTGAGAGGAATGTATACCAAGAGGTTTCCAGAGCATGCATAGATAGGTGCCCTTGTATTTATCAAGATCACAAGAAGGATGAAGGGATTGGAGATAAATGGGATATGATGGGTAGGATGAGGTAGGTGGGGTGGAGGAAATGGGTGAAGGAGAGGCAGTTTCCCCAAAGTGTGGAAGTAAGATATATGAGGGATTTACACATGATGCATGTTTTCCAGGTTTTCATCATGGTACTTATCTAAGGTGCTTGCTTGCCAAGTTTTCACCATTGGACAAATTATTTCTCTTTACCTTTTTTTGTGACTTTTTTGGATTTTTTAGATTTTTTGGATAGTGTGTGGAGGGAGATGGATAAGGATAGGGATGTGGATAAGTGGGTTTAGAAGATATGTGATAAGGATATGGATGAAGGACTCAAATATCAAGTTCCATATGAGGTATTAAGATCCCATGTGTGAAGTGACTATTGGATGTTGGTACAACCAAGGTTATAAAGATGGATGGATTATGAAAAGGAATGGATTAAAGGGATTGGATGAGGAAGATATGTAGGATGTTGGAAAGTGTATGAATGGAATGATGGGGTAGGCATGTTATGGGGAGATGTTTTTAGGACCAACATTGCCACATATGATGGTGGATATGAAAGGATAGGAGGATTAGTGGATGGATGATGTGGGGATAATGGAGGAGTTGGGGTAGTGAATTTTGGGAAATAAGGACCCAAAATAGATTTAGGGGATGGAGGGTGTGTATGATTCCCTTTTAGATTAGCAACTTTGGATGTTGTTATAGATTTTTCATTTGAAGGCATTTTTTTTTTTGGGATCCACATGGTTTTGATTTTTTCTTTGGTGGGACTTTGTGGCCTGTGGGTTTGATTTGGATTTTGGATTGGATTTTTATTTTTCTCAACATGTCTTTTTAAGGAGACATGAGGGGATTTAGATTCATGTGGATGTTTAGATTTATGAATTTATACTTTAGAATCCAATGTGATTTTAATAGTAATGGTATGGGTGTATGGAGATGGATGATGTGGAGGAAACATGAATGGAGTGATGGAGGTAGGATTCTGGGGATGATATGTGGATGGAGGATGTGTAGATACATTCCTTTGTTGATCTTGATTAGGGAACATGAGAGTAAGATTTATATGATGGGTGACATGGATAGGTAATTGGTGGATAAAAGGATGAATAGGATGGGATGGAGAAGGTGATTGTGGGGTATACGAGCCCAAAATGGACTTAGTGGCTGAAGGATGTGTGATGGTGGATGGAGGGACATAAGAACCCAAAAAAGATGGAGTAGATGAAAAATGCGAGATGGTGGATGGAGGGGCATAAGGACCCAAAATGGATTCAGAAGATAGAGGAATATGGATGGTTATTTTGAGGTGATACGCTAGAGGGGGGATGGTAGAAAATGGTTTGATGGAGGGTTGGGAAGAGACTATTATTCTTTTCAAGGGGGATCATTTAGGATGTATAGAGGTTGTACCAACATTTTTGGATTGTGAGTCTTGAGAGATATATCCAAGACCTTGTGTACATAGATTTTCTTTGACATGGATGGGCTCTCAAATACCTTTCTCATGAAGGAATAAACCTTTTCCTTGATAGTTCATGGTTTTGAGCATTTGCTCTATGGTAGGGTGCTTGTTATTTGGGAAACATGATGCAAGTCCATTATTAGATGGAGGATGGGTGACGTATATGCTTGGTTCCTCTTCTGCAAGAAAACCACCATGGATGAATGTAAGAGTAGCAATGGGATATAAACATGGTGTTGGGATGATAGGGCTAGATGACAATGGAGGATCATGAGATGGAGATGATTGGGAAACAACACCTTGATCGAGAGGAGTGAGTGATAAGGTATCAGGAGAGGGATTAGGTGATATGATAGGATTTGGATTTGTGGGAATGGGTAATAAGGGCTCATACAATGGAGTAATTGTATCTTGAGTGACAAGGGGATCTTAGGGTGGAATGGATGGGTGATTGTGATCTTGACATGGACTAGATGGGATGGCAAGATCTCTATGTAGAGAACAAGGTATTTTGGTATGCTCTAGATCAAGCTCTTGGCATGACTCACCATGTGTGGGTGGCATGATGACAGAGTGTTGGAGGGACTCCACAAGTAGGGGAGATAGAAGGATGGGGGATTCATGAAGTTCATGGGGATGCATTTTGGTGATACTAGGAGTAGGAGAAGTGGATTGGATTTGGGTGTCTTGGATGGATTTGGTGGATCTAGGAGTAGAATATGGTGATTGGGTTTGGTTATCTTAGATAAGTTTGATGGCTCTTGGAGTAGGAGATGGGGGTTCAATGGATTCGGTGGATTTGATGGTTTCAACAATTGAGTGGTGCTAGGGGTGGCAACAACAATGATAGGTGTGGGATGGAGAAGGGTCTCATCACTAGTGACTGTGGATGATGGATTGGGATGGAATGGTTCCATGACTTCAAGATGTGGAGTTGGGGGTGTATTCTTTTTCATGAGTCCTTAGAGGACTTCTAGAGTGAGAATTGTGCATATTCTAGGCTTAGCTAGGGTGATGGGAATATACAAGGGATTATGGGTTGGTGGTGGAATAGGATTATGGATTGGTGGACTAGGATTAGATAGAGGAATGGGATTGGATGGAAGACTAAGAGTACATGGAGGATTAGGATTGGTGGGGGGATCAAGATTAGATGGAGGGTTTTAAGGTAAGAATATTATGATAGTAGACTAGAATAGGAAGACATGGATGGTATATTGAGGTTGGAGGAAGTAGATGGGGAATTAAGATAGGAATATCGGGATGGTGGATTAAGAGGGGAAGATTGGGATGGTGGATTAGGACAAGAGGATATGGGTAGTGCATTAGGACAAGAGGATGTGGGTTGTGGATTGTAATAAAAGTATTGGGATAGTAGATTAGGATGGGAAGATTGAGATGGTGGATTGAGATAGGAGGATGTGGATGGTGGATTACGATAGGAAGATGTGGATGTTGGATTAGGATAGGTTGATGGGGGTGTTGGATTAAGATACAAATATGTGGATGTAGGATTAGGATGCATAGACTGGTAAGGAGAATTAGGATAGGTGGACATGGATGGGGTGTTTTAATCGGAGTATTGGGATGGTAGATTAAGATGGGAAGATTGGGATAAGAGGATGTGAGTGTTGGATAAGATAAAGATGTAGATGAAGGATATGATGAATATGCAGATGGGGAAGATAGTGGATATCCCTTGTCAAAGGTAGCATAAGGATTGCTAGTAGGTGTGTGTGAAGATGTGATGGGATAGCTTTGATGAGTGATCAGATTATGGGTGGTGCTTGGGGAAAGCTTGCTAGCAATGATAAAATCAAGTGGATCTATATCATACTCATCTTGATCAAGACTTTCATTATCATTGTCAGCATAATTAGGATTCCCCTTAACTACTATTTTTTGGTTGCATTGGTGAATGATAAGGATTCATGATGTTGGATGGGATTGATATGGATTGAAGGTATGGGAATAGATGATTAGAAGGAAAGAAAAGATGATGAAAACATAAATAGGGTGGATTGGAAGAAGATGGAAGAATGGATATTAAGATTTGTTTTGATATTAGAAGATCTTGGATGTAGATGGACTAAAGCTCATATTGGGATTTAGGTTAAGCTCAAATTGGGATTGGATTAAGGCTCAGATTAGGATTGGATTGAAGCTCAGATTAGGATGATTGGAGGATGTGATGGGATTGATTTTAAACCAAGTTCAGGGGTTTAACTAGATAACGTAAGGTGCTGACAATTAGATTTTTCCAGATTTAGCAGTTTTCAAAATTTGTCAAATTTTTCCAGTTTAGGTAACTAGACATGCATATCATTAAGAGTCCAGTTTTTTTCCCAAAAAATTACAAGAACTAAGTTAGGATTAATTTCCAACTAACATCCTAAATCCAAAACATGAGTTTCAAGCTATTAAGAAAAACAAATTTTTAAAAGCTGAAAAAAAACACTAAATTGCAATTTTGAGGGTCAAGATGAAAGTTTCAAGACTCAAAAATGTGCCAAAATGGGGGCCAACCAACTCAAATTTTAGCCCAAATAGACATCGGAGTCAAAAGTTATGACCTTTGAAAGTTTCTGCATCAAAATCAAAACCCTTAAAACAAAGTCTAGGTGATTGGGATTGATGAATTGGTGATGGATATGGACTCTAATGATGTTCTAAGATGCACCTATGTCATTTGGTCAATGAAATGATGAATTTTAGAAAGTATTGATGAACGGGAAGGATGATGATGGGAAGACAAATGAAGGTTTGTTCTTGGGAAAATTTTCCTATTTGTGAAGGAAAATTCACCTATTCAGGGATGGTAAGGAAAATTCGCCCAAGCAGAAGGAAGATTCACCCAAACAGAAGGTAGATTCACCCAAGCAGAAGGTAGCTTTTCCCAAACAGACTATAGGTTCACCCAAATAGATTACAAATTTTCCCAAGTAGAAGGTAGATATGCCCAAATAGACTACAAATTTTCCCAAATAGAAGGCAGATTCGCCCAAATAGAAGGTAGATTCTCCCAAAAAAAGGAAAATTCACCCAAGCAAAAGGAAGATTTTCCCAAACAAACTACAAATTCCCCCAAGTAGATTGCATATTCATCCAAATATATTGCAGATTTGCCCAAACAGAGGGCAGATTCTCCCAAGCAGAAGGTAGATTCACCCAAATAGAGGGAAGATTTTCCCAAATAGAGGGTAGATTTTCCCAAGCAGAAGGAAGATTCACCCAAAAATATTGAAGTTCACCCAAATAGTTGCAAGGTTGCCTAAACAATTGTGAATTCACCCAAACACTAAGAAAAATTTCCCAAACAACTGGAAAACTTGCCTAAACTCAGGGAAATAGATGGATTTGACTTTCAGGATCACCTAACAAGGTAGCAACCTTGCATGTTTCTTCAATGGGATAGAGGGGATAGATTCACTTGAAAATGGGATTGCCTAGCGAGTAAACGGGCTTGCCTAACAGACAAAAAAACTTGACGAATGGATGAACAAACTCCAAAAATGGAGAAATGGACTCACCTAATGAATAAAAAGACTCCCCTGATAGATGAATGGATTCCCCAGATGGAGAAACAAATTCCCCTGATGAATGAACAAACTTGACTAAACTTGGACTCGGATAGATGGGGAATTGAACGGAGGACAAGTTTGGCTATTCAGGGAGAAAATTCACCCAAATATGTGGAAAATTCACATGCTCTTAGAGAATGGGTGAATTTTACAAATTGAAGGACAAGGCAGATGAACAAACTTAGATTGATAGCAAAATTGCCCCTTTAGGGATCACATTCAGCCAAAATAGTAGCAGGCTCACCTAAACAGTGTGCAGACTTAACTATTCTATGGAGAATGAGCACAATTTTGATAGGAAACAATTGAGAAACAACTCAAAAAAAAGATAGGAATTCCCTTGTGGACAATAGGTTTTCCCTTAACAAAAGAAAATTCACCCCTGACAAAGGAAGATTCACCCAAATGACAAGCTTAGATTGGACTAGATGAAAAACAACTAACTATGGAAAAGGACAAAATCACAAGGAAGCAATAAAAAAAAGATAAGGCTAACTCAACCAAAAAGAAATGCATTGGTTTCACACAAAGAAGAAACTTCAAGCAACACAATCCTAAAATTAGTGAGAAGGGTATGGCCAACACGATCCTCTATCTATGCTGAACAAGGTGATTTAGGGAGTCCTCGATATACACCTAGTACGTGAGAAACAACTGTGAACACTAGCCCATCACAGGCATGAGTCAAGAGCCCTAATGAGGTACTAGAAACTTAGACCAACTCTTCACATCTTATCTACATATCACCCTAGCTTTGACCCTTCGCCAAACATGACATGACTAGATTGGGGTATAGCTTTGGCTCTCCCCCCTATATATACCCTACCAGTACACATGGTTGGTATTGTCCCTTGGGGTGATGAAATCCCTAAGCAGGTCCCACTAAAAGAAGACACTAGATGTTTCTGGCTCGTCCCCAAGCTCGCACGAAGCATAAGGGGAGAGCTTGGGCATTCTAGTATCTCTTGGGTAACACAAATGGACTAAAGTGGACTAAAATTTCTCATCACCTAGGATCACCAAGTGGTGCAAAGGGATTGGATACATCAGAAAACCACCTAACAATCATGGAAAACAAGTATATTTGACCCTCTAATTAGTCCTATGTGCACCTAACTCCTAACTAGTATAAAAAATGACAAGCAAAACTAAACTAAATGTTGAGACCAATCGTTCTGCAAGAAAACATTAGTAGTTGGAACCTCTAGCCTTGGACAAATGAAAACAACTATACACTCACAAATAGATGAGTTAGGGGGGTCAGTACCTTAAAACGACAACAAACAAACACTGAAACTAGAAATTTAAGTCTCTGTTTTACCTCAAAATTGCCTCTATTTGAATCAAGATTATCTGGTCTAATAGTAGAATTACACCTATTAGCAACAAAATCACCTATTTTGATAGTAGAATTGCCCCTTTGTTTGTAGAATTGCTTATTTTGACAGCAAAATCACCCCTGGTAGTAGCAAAATTGCCTATTTCTAAGGAAAGCTCGCCTATTTATAGAAAGCAGGCTCACCCAAGTCAAGAGCAGGGTCACCTATTTGAGAAATAAAGAGCATATTTTCCCCTATTTGATAGATGGGTGAATCTGTAAGATGCAGATTCACCTCTGTTTAAGGCAGGCTCACCTGTTTTGATAGCAGAATTGCCCCTATTGCTATAGATTCACCTGTTTCAGTAGCAAAATTGCCATTGTGTGTAACCTGAACCTACAAAACTGGAAACAACAGAGAACATACAAATAACATACCTATTTGTGGGTCCCACCGGATGTGCTAGAAATGTGTGTGGAATTTTTTCTAACCTACAATAGTGTAAAACAAACAAAATTCAAAGGAAGAACAACACAAAACAACACCTCAAGATAAGCCTAGTTGAACTTGAACAAAGAAAAGATAAAATCAAGTTATTTACCTTGACCAAGTTGATTGGTTGGTTGGCCTTGTTGATAGCTTGCTTTTTGTGCTCTCAAATCAATTTTGGTGGCATAATAGCTTGTTGTATCTTGATTTGGATGCAAGGGTGGATGATAATGACTATGATTGCAAGGGTTTTCCTATGGAGATAGTGTGAAAGCTTGAGAATGATTAGGGTTGGATGAATGCTTGAGAGTGTGTGTGTGAAGAATTTAAGAAGGAGAGGAACAAAATGGGTAAGTGTTAGCCATTTAACCTAGGAATATTAAATGGATGATGGAGATTGAAATGTGTGCATCGTGCATGCCAAAAATGAGTGCAATTTGTTTTTCTTACCCTAAATGATGCAAAACAAAAGAAATGCAAAAGGGAGAACACAATATGAAACTTCAAGATTAGCCTAGTTAGACTTGAATAAAATAAATATTAAACAAATATTTTACCTTACCCAAGTTGTTTTTTTGGTTGGCCTTGTTGATAGCTTGATTTGTGTGCTCCTTGATAAATTTGGACATCATAATTGCTTTTTTTTGCTTGATTTGGATACAAGGATGAAAGATTTGGGCTATGGATGCAAGAGTTTTGCTATGGAGATGGTGTGAAAGCTTGAGAATGGTTAAGGTTGCTAGAGAATGAGAGAGTTGGGTAGAGAATGTGGTTGAATCCATGAGAGTGTGTGAGAGAATGATGCAAGAAGGAGAGAAACAGAATGGCTAAGTGTTAGCCATTTAACCTAGGAAGATCAAATGGACTGTGGAGATTGAAAGAGGGAAAACGATCAAGGGCTAAGATGAAGTGTTGACTAAAGGAGTTAAAATTTCCTTTTTAATGTGCACTAGGATGATAAAATGAATTAAAAATTCCTGAGAAACCTTGGATGAATAAAATGGAATTTAAAATTCTATTGGGAAGGACATGGGGATTGTAAATGGAATTAAAAATTCCATGAGTGGACCTTGGGAAGACAAAAAGGAAATAAAAATTCCTTGGGGGATGGGGAGAGTTGACCAAAGGGGTGATTAGACTAGCTAACCAATGATTAGAAGAAATTTAGGTGGCTAATGAAGATTAGGAGCCAACTTGCAAAATTTGGAGGATGTGACACATGGGAGGGTATGTGCAGGATCATGATGGGCCAAAAAGTGGCAATATGATGTGTATGTGGCTAACGACAATATTTTTACCCAAAATTGATGAAATGAAAAGGGTTTTTTAAGGAGATTCTCAACTTTCCACTAATATAGATTATGCTTTACTTTGAATTTAATAAGTAATTATTAATCATTTTCTATTTGAATTACGACTAAAGTCCTGATTGATAGGCTGATTGAAAAACATCTATAGCTTTCAAATGGTATCACATTTTTTTAATTCAAAACATGCATTACATTCTATGCTTTGCATACTATAGGATTAATAAAATAAAAATTAAATTTCATGAATTTTTTACCAAGTTAAGTTGGTTACACATATGAGTTTTTTATATTTTTTAAAAGTTGTGATAAAAAATAATAATTAATTATTTACTTGGAAAAAAATTACAAAAAATATTCATCACATCGGGACATGAGTCCTCTACTTATATCTAAAATATTATAAAAAAATATTATCATTTTATTGTGGTTAGGGTGGTCAGACAAACACCTACTTCTTATTTTTTCCCTGAAATTTAAGTACTACTACATTGAAATTTCAAATTTTCAACAAATATATATTTTTTCTTTAAACAAACCTAGTAGTTTAGTAACTACATTCAATTTTCTATAGCTTCTATTCTTACTTATTTTTGAAATAATATAAATAACTTATTCAAATTATTACATCAAGTTGCTTAACTCTGATTTTTCTAAATTTTTTGCCACTTAAGGGTCTTTTTCTTCCATGATGATTCTGCACATACCTGGGAGGACCTTGGGAAGAAAAAAAAGAATTAAAAATTCCTTGGGGGATGGGGAGAGTTGACCAAAGGGGTTGATTAGACTAGCTAATCAATGATTAGAGGACAATTAGGTGGCTAATTAATATTAGGAGACAACTTGCAAAACTTGGAAGATGTGACACATGCTAATCATAGATTAGACATGTGCACACCCCTAATGATGGGATAAGGAGGTGGATTAGGATTAAGTGAAAGTGATGGAGGATGGGAGATAAATGGAATTATTTATTTAATTCCTTGGAGGAAAGGAATAAAGGGTAAGATATTTAATTATTTAACTAAATATCATAGGGATTGAGAGGAATTTCAGAGTATTAATTAAATAATAAGAATATTACTTAATTCATTTAAATAAGGGGATATTTAAATGAAAAAGGATAAATTTGACCAAATGTAAGTGGTCAAATTTAGATGTCTATAGTTATCATCATTAATCCATCAATTTGATCAATCAACCTTAGCTTGGTTTCCAACAAAATCCCAATATAGAGCATTGATATCATTACACATATCCATATCCAAATCATCAAAATCATGGAAAAAATCCAAAAACATTCAAAATATATCAAAATCCAAAAACAAGTAAAAAAAAAAGTCAAAAACATGGTATCTGAACTACATTGTCTCTGAGCTTAAATGTAGGAAAGGCTAATATTTGAGCAGCCCCCGAGACACAAAATCCAAAAACATTCATAAAATCTCATAAAATAGAAAAGCATTGGAAAATTTGAAAATCAAAACATTAGTAAAACATCTTGAAAATAAAAACAACCTCAAAACATTTCAAAACGTGCAAAAAATCCAAATATTTGAAAAAATCCATCCATCCCCATGTCTCTTTTACCAAAAATAAGCATCCACTCATAAAAGATCATCATCACCCTCAACCTTTGGTGAAACAGTCTGAAACGAATCTAGTAGGTTACAAGTGAAAACTCAAAACATCAAAGTCTCAAGTCTAGGTCAGTAAGTAAACAAGTTAGTCAAATATTGGTACTAATAGCTCATCATCCAGTTTGTCCCAAATCATCTGATAACATCATGTCCTAGGATGCATCCTTCCTATAATGGACATCAACATTAGGTATCACTATAGTTTAGTCTTGGCTAGCGGTATGAAAAACATTAGCTTGTTTGTTTATTTGATCTTTGTCTTTTGACTTATCTTATTGCACTCATTCCAATGACCTCTCGATGATTTCCAAACAAAGGGATTTAGAGAGAAAGGAATGGGTCTATGATCATTATCTTTTTTCTTCTGTGCTTGTTGGATATTCTTGTAATATAACCTTGGTGAATACTTGATTTATTAGGTATGGATGGAAGGTGTTTTGGAAAACTTGTTGACTATTACATTGTTAGGTTTTTCCTTTCTATTTTTTCATTTGAGATATTTGAAACATTTGAAGTACATCCTGGTAAGGTTTTTGTATGTTAGGTGTGAACAAGGATACTCCTATCATTGTCGATTCAAAGTCCATCTCACTAGGTACAACACCATCCTGGTTTTCTATACCTTGATACATCACATCTATGTGTGTTATCAAACATAAGGTAAGTAGCCCCTTTAAAATCCCAATTCCTGATAAGCAATACATCATCATAATTCATCATTATCTCTAATAAAGTCTTGATAGATCATGGACTTGTTGGATCCTATTTTCATCATCTCATTTCTTCTATCCTCTTTTCACGCTAACATAATATCATGTCCATCATGCATCCACAAACCATTAGCATACATACATCTCATAATCATGGCATCACACATCATCCATCTCACATTTATTGCATCATCATTTAAGATGTTTAGGATAATATAGTTTTTCTATTCTCAACATCTTAGTTCATCTCATTTGCATCATCATCATAACCATCCATATTTCCATCTTGAATCTCTTTGTTGTGAGATCAACCCTCAAATTGAACTTTTCGTTTGATATCTTGACGGGGTAGTGTACTAGTATACTTCTTTCCACTAGAGCATTTGAAAAAATTGGAAATTTTTTTAATTTTGATCTCAAAAAGGTTATTCTTTGAGCCAACACAATAGGTACATTGCTTCAAAGAGGGGAAAAATGTAGACACATAAAATATACTAATTGATCTTGTACACCTGATACTAATTTACTAACACCAGTTCATCCTAAATCATCTCCTTTGTTAACCATTTAATCAAACAACCCTTATTTGATTAAATTCATCATATAATTTCATATTTTAATTAAATAAATCAACTTTATTTGATTAAATCATTATTTTCTATTAATTAAATAAATTGTTTTGTTTAATTAATCCCAATGTCCATCTTTTAATTAAATAATTCATTTTATTTAATTAAGTTCTAAAGTCATCTCCTCTAAATTAAATGAACTAACCTTTATTTGATTTAAATCCAACACCATCCCCTTTTAATTAAATAAATCAAACTTTATTTAATTAAATATAATAATAATTATTCCTATCATTTTGATTTAAATAAAAACACAAATATAAACCAAATTTCAAATCAAACTAATCTCCATCTAAGCTAATCAAATTTTGATTAACTCTAACTCTAACCCATCAAATCCTCTAGATTTTATAACTTGTGCAAGTAAATCTACTTAATTGATTTATAAAATATCCTATTTCATTCAAAAAACCATAAAGTTGGAATATTCTTGAAATTTGAAACCTCCCTCCCAAATGTCTTATCCTCCATCTTGGAATTTATATCTCTTACAAGTCCTTTTTCTTGAGCCAAGTGGCATTAAGTCCTCTTCCACATCTCCCTCCACAAGCCATCTTTCAAATTTCAAATTTCCACCTAATAGCATTTATTTCCACATTCATCAAAATGTGTTCCTCCTCTCTCCAATAGCACGTTGACAAGTGGCACATTGTTATTGGTTTATCTTTAATCCCACATCCTTCATGTTTCTCATTTTTCCATCCTTCTTTCCTATAAATAGAGGCCTCCTCTATTGTATTTTGCATCAATAATCATCATCATCATCAAAGTTTTGCAAGGAATTGGGAAAGGGATTATTTCCACATCAAAGAATCACCAATTCCCCCATGGGATGTTGGTTTGAATATTTTGAATAAGTTTTCTTAGATTTCAATAGATTCATTTTGGTATTCTATCTTGTTTTCTTGTTCATTGCATTTAAATTAATTGCATGGTGAATGATTTTTTAGACTTGTTTGTTGAATAAAATTGGATTGTTTGATCATGTTTGAGTAAGTCTAGATCAACCATTCACAATTATCTCTTTTTGCATATATTTTTGGCTGTTTAAAGTCTTCTTCCTTTATATGTTCATCTTTGATCCCTTTAATATTTCTTGGTAAATAGGTTATGTGTTTGATTTTATGGTAAGTAAGAAATCAACTAAAAATTTGTCATATTACTTGTGACAACACCACTCAAGACTAAATAATATACTAAAAAATGTTAATTTTATTAATTAAAGAGTAGAAGAATTAGATAAGATATATAGTAAATATGTACCTATACTATCTCATGCAAGAGAATAATAGAATGGGGGGAAAGAAAAAGATAATTCAATGTATTTATAAGAAAAATAAAGGAGGATGAAGTTGGAATATGAAGAGAAACCAATCACTTCACTAACCATTACTAAGCATAAATGGACCTACATAATGAATTTAAACAAGTTATAGTTGTGATATAAGAGGGATTCATTGCACAAAAATCTCTCCTTTCTCGAGAGATCACCAAGGAATGAATTTCCCTTATACACCTCAGGATAATAGATCAATAGAATGATAACGAACTAAGATTTAGTTATGCTTTGAGAGAAAACCACTAGAGATCCTAAAAGAGAAAAACTAGGGGATTTTTGTTTGAAAAGAGGGAGCTCTCAGCCAAAATATTTTAGCGTAGTTCACGGACTCTAGCGTGGCACACTATTATCAAAAGGACACATTGGCATCCTGAGCAACAAAGAACTTAGAGACTTGAATGAATAGAAATAAGCTTTGCTTCTAAGCTTAGTGGTGAGTCATATTGAACTATCTAACTAGTAAGAAAACTATAAACTGAAATGAAACCAAGGATGCTTGGAGAAATCTTACCTTCCTTTGGAAGTTTGTATCTTCAATCCAAGCTCCTTTTCATGACATACACACAAAAGAATGAGAGAAAAGTTGTTGGGTGGCTATATAGGGGCCTGCCTTAGTTAGAATCTGCTTTGGTGTTCCCACCTCCATAGACAACCAAGTTGAAAATGAGTGCTAAAGAAGTAAACAAAGCATGTGGTGAAAGCAAAACCCACTTAGGAGTAGAACCCACACCACGAGAATCACATGGTGAAAGAAAAACTACCTCAAGAGTATAACCCACACCACAAGATAGTAAATGAGCAAGTATGAAAGGAAAGTGAGAGGGAGAGAGAGGATTACCCATGGGCCTAGAGCCTCTTTAGAACACACAAATGCAACATTGAGTGATTGCTTGAGAGATGCTATAGGGTATGTGCATAATCATCATGGAAAAAACATGCCCTTAAGTGGCAAGAACTTTAGAAAAATCAAAGTTAGGAAACTTGACATAAAAATTTGAATAAGTTATCTATATTATTTCAAAAATATATAAGAGTAGAATCTGTAGCAAATTGAATGTAGTTTCTAAACTACTAGGTTTATTTAAAAAGAATAAATCTATTTGGTGAAAATTTGAAATTTCAATGTAGTGGTACTTAAATTTCAAGGAAAAAATAAGTAGGTGCCTATCTGACCACCCTAACCACAATAAAATGATAATATTTTTTTATATATTTTAGATATAAGTAGAGGATTCATGCCCTGATGTGATGCATATTTTTTTGTAATTTGTTTCTTAGTAAATAATTAATTATGATTTTTTTATTACAAGTTTTTAAAAAATATAAAAACTCATATGTCTAACCACCTTAACTTGGTCAAAACTTCATGAAATTCAATTCTTATTTTTTTAATCATATAGTATGCAAAGCATGGAATGTGACACATGTTTTGGGTTCAAAAAATGTGATACCATTTGAAAGTTATAGATATTTTTCAATTAACCTATCAATTAGGACTTTAGTCATAATTTGAATAGAAAATAAATAATAATTACTTATTAAATTCAAAGTAAAGCATAATTTATATCAGTGGAAAGCTGAGAATCTCCTTTGAAAACCCTTTTCATTTCATCAATTTTGGGTAAAAAGTTAGTCATCAACCACATACCCATCATATTGCCACTTTTTGACCCATCATGATCCTACGCATACCCTATAGCTACTAGGAGGACCTCATTCCATTATGGATTCACTTGTGAGAGAACTTCTATCAAAAGTGAGGAGATCTCAAAGTTGGAGTGAAATAGCAAGAGAGCTTGAGTGATGTCTTCCAACCCCCAGATAAGGGCCAAGAAGGGGTTTTTAATGCTTGCAAGGGTTGAAAAGAGTCGTTACTTTTGGAATGTAACCACTAGGACACATGTCTCAAGGGTTAGTATACTGGATTCTGCATTTTGAACTTAGGAAACTGATAGGATGCTAGTGCGTTGTGCAGATGTTTGCACGCCACACATACGTCTAGAGCCTATATTCTTGGAAAACATGTCACCAGGCTTCTATCACTCAACTAGTTCTGCACATGGAGTTAGAATAGAAAAATTATGACCCATGGGATTTTGTCACTAATATTTCAAGGCATCATAAATGCTAGGAAAAAATGCCAAAATGTGGAATTTCTCCTATGTGCAATTCTGTGACATTTCATTTTTCCCCCCACATTAGTGGGCTTGATTTTGAAAAAAATTAGCTTCACTAAAGTAGAAAAAGAAGAATTTCATCCAAAATTTTAGATTTTATGGATTTACATGCCAATAGAGAGAGACCATAGTGGCCACTGAAGTTGAGCTAACTGGTACTAAAGGTACCCCTAGCATCCAAGCTCAACAAACAATGTTAGAATGGTCATGAAAGATTGTTCAAAGTGCTAATTTGCAAAACTCAAATTTTAGGTCAGTTTCAAAAAATTAGATGAGAGCTATCATAGAGAGAGGAATGATCAAGAAAAAAGTCATCGATTCAGAAGAAAAATATGATCAAGAGATGACCTTATGCCCCCTCCTAAGTTTCCCCTTAGCTTGGTGGGGAAAATTCAAGAGAAATCGAAGAGCCACAAACTCTAGGAAAAATGGGCCCTGAGGGGCCTATATATACCTAGGTGGGCCCCTAGAATGATCATTTTCACTATTCACGATGAGAAAATTGTTGAATTTTGTGAGATAAAAGTCAGAAAAATGCTAAAAAGGAGAGCGTATGAGGCACCAAGATTGGGGCAGCTACACCAGGACATCGGTGAGGGTCACAAGGTGGACAAGGTAGGCCGCAAACTCTCATTTTTCATGATTTTTCCCATCGGTGAGGTGTGTAGGAATCTTTTCTCTATGCCCTCTTCTTAAATTCATGTTTTCATTTTTGACAAATGTTGGATTCCTAACTCCACACTGTAGTCTCGAAGTCGCATTGTCGTCTTGAAGATATGTTGTCATTTTCGAGGTGATCATGGTAGTCATGAGATGCATGTGTGGCACATAGACATCTACATGATGTGCATAGGTCTTAATGAATTTTTTGTTTTTATGCACAATTTTGATGTTCTGACTCATATTTTTTGCTACTTTTTGTAGGAGTACCTAGAGATTCAGGAGCATTTGGGAGGGCAAGTATTCTAACTCATTCATGAGTAGAGGGACCATTTGTTGGAGGATGAGGTCACACTTCTGGATCAAGTTAGTCTTTGGCATGTATTTACCATGCCAAAGATGAGATATCACAAGAGGATTTTGATAGCCCTCATGAAGTGGTGGGATGCCACCATGTCATCTTTCCAGTTGCCATGTGGAGAGATGATCATCACACTTGAAGATGTCTATCGGATCCTTAGGCTACCCATCCGCAAATGGCAGGTGGCTCTTGATTATATGCGATTGATGCAGGAGTGGATAGAGGGGGTCCTTTACTGCATATGGAGGAAAAATAGTGGCACCAACATAGGTCATATCTACATGCACTGATATGACCATGTGATGACCACAACACCATTGATCCACTGAGTCATGGTCATGACCGTTTGCTTTCATATCACGATTGATGGGAGAGGCTCACACCTACATGGGGGCCTCTTCCACACTATTAGAGAGATGGTGGATCATATAACCATTTTTTCCTAGGGGTGCAGCATGCTAGTTCACCTCTATCAAGAGCTAGGTCAGTATGTACATTATGAGTACTATAGCCTTACAGTGTGCACACTTTTGCAGGTGTGGGAATTTTCTCACATCATGTTCACTTGACCAGTTAGTTTTCCCCAACGACAACCATATTGGATTCCCATGGTCCACTGGTATGACATGATGGGCTAGTGGAGATTTGGAGATTTACAGTTTTGGAAATTACAGTTCAACACTCTCACTGTGGATGGGGTCCGATGGAGACCCTACCGATTTTTCAAGTTGGTGGAAAACAACAGGTACTTGAAGTGATTAGAGGCTCATCATCATCAGCTTTGTATATCATTGTTTTAGTAAGATACATATACATACATACATACATACATACTTGTAGATCTTTTGTATAGACATATATTCAGTAGCCACTCATTTTTGATAGAAGTGGCCTAATACATGTATATGACATTGGATACATACATTGCATATACATATATGGATACATCGATTTTGATCTCACGACATTATTTTACTAGGATGTGTCTATTGTTTATTTTTCACATATGTTTATGTTATGGATGTTATATGCTCATATGGATGTATACTTTACATTAGATGCTAACATGATTTAATAACCACACATGGTTGTATGATTATTAAATACAATGATGATCTAATGGTTTTGATAAATGTAATCTGATTCATGGACACACACATGTGGTCACTCACAACACAAAAAAAATCATTATGTGTTAATGAATAATGTAAATGTATGTAGTGCTATTACCCTTTTTTAGAGAGAACACATAGATGGCACATAGAACACTATGCGTAGTATCGATGAAGATGCATCACATTAACAAGTTATTTTAAAGGTGTTCCATCCATAGATGATAATCCATATGCACTTGAGCTATATATGAAGATCACAATGTAAGGGTCTAACCAGTTAGGATTGAATTTTCCTCTCTAATTAGGTGGTACAGTTACATTGCTCTAATTTTCATAAAGAACTAGATCTCCTATTTTAAAAGTCCTAGGAAGCACACTCTGATTATGTTGCCTAGAAAACTACCATTGATAAGCTATAAGATGTTTGAGCGCTCATAAACAGTGCTCATTGAGCATCTCTAACTAATGCAAATGGTTAACTTGGTAGGTTTCATCATCAATTAATCCTTTAAGGGAAACTCATAAAGACAAAATCTCCAACTCCAAAGGCATAATAGCTTTAACACCATACACGAGGTTGTAAGGAATTTTTTCGGTAGTCATATGAACACTCATGTGATAGGCCCACAAAGCATACATTAGTTGAATATGCCAATCTTTACCATGCTTATTAACTATCTTACGAAGAATAAGCTCAAGATTTTTGCTAGATGCTTCTACTTGACCATTAGATTGTGGATAGTACCACGTGGAAAACCTACGTTGAATATGGAATTTATTGAGGAACTGCTTCACTTGTTCTTGAAATGTGTACCATTGTTAGAAACAAGCGCAACAGGCAATCCAAATTGAGAAATGATGTTGTTCATGAGGAAACTACAAATAGCTTTAGCATTTGTGGATTGGACTGGGATAGCTTTGACCCATATTATGAAGTAATCATGTATCGGTAATGATATTTTTGGATGAATAAGACAACTATGAGGAAATGAGAAATGATGTTGTTCATGAGGAAACTACAAATAGCTTTAGCATTTGTGGATCAGAGTGGGATAGCTTTGACCCATATTATGAAGTAATCATGTATTGGTAATGAAGTAATCATGTATCGGTATGTCCCTTGGAAGAAGGGGGTGATATTTTTCTAATAATATCCAACCCCCATTTTGTGAACGGCCAAGGGGAAGTTTTATTTTGTAATTCTTGGGAAGGTGCGTGAATAAGACAACTATGTTGTTGACATTGGGGGCACTTCGTACAAAAATTGAAGGAATCATGTTCCATCATTTTCTAGTAGTACCTTATGTGGATCAATCCTCTTGCTAAGGATCTACCACCAAAGTGTCCACCCCCAAAGCCTACATGGGCTTCCTTAAGGGCAAGGGGGATTTCCATTTTAGTGAGACACCTGAGAAGCAATCCATTATAGGATTTTCTATAAAGGACATTAGATAAAACAACATAACAAACTAAAAGCTTTCTTATATGAGTGTGAACATTCTTTGTCTCATCATCAAGGAATTTTCTAGTCTTTAGGTAGTTGTAGATATCAAAAATATTATAGGGTCTATAGGACCTAGACCATGAAGTGGTATTCTTTCGTATCTTCTTCTAAAGGTACCAAGGAAGTAGTGCTTGCCATGGCATTGGCATGCCTATTTTCTCTCCTAGGGACACTATCTATTGTGAAAGAAGATAACTATTTAAGCAAGGATAAGGCAAGGTCTTGATATTGGGACAAATTACTTTTCTTGGCTTGATATGTTCCTGTTATCTGGTTCACTATAAGTTCAGAGTCTCCTAGGATATGAAAATGTTTGATTTTTTAGTGCAATTGTAGTGCGTAAGCTAGCAATAAGGGCTTCGTACTCAATGATGTTATTGGTACAAGGGAAATATAGTTGAAAGGATAGAGGAATTGGTTTACCTTTAGGGGATACAAGAACCACACTGGCTCTAGAACTAGTTTGAAACCTCAATCTATCGAAGTACATTTTCCACTTAAAATGTTTTCATCAGGAAACAAATCCAACCCTAGAAAGGAGCAAGATGAGGGAGCATCTACCAATTGATCCACAACCACTTGACCCTTTATTGATTTTTGAGTAAGAAAATTTATGTCAAACTCATAAAGCAACATAACCCATTTTGCTTAATCTATGCTAGAGAATAGATACCTTAAGAGATCTATTTTTACTATGATTTATGTTTCAACATGGAGGAGATAATGTCTCAACTTCTGTGTAGCGAAGACGAGAGTGAGGCATTGCTTCTCCATGGAGGAATAATGGGTTTCATAATCAACAAGAATGTGAATAATATAGTAGACTACTCTCTTCTTCCTAGCATCATCATATTGAGCTAAAAGAGCTACCAAAGCATATGGTGACATGACAAAGTAAAGAAGAAAGGGTCTATCCTAGATAGATGGCACAAATACATAAGGATTGGCCAAATAGGCTTTTATTGATTCAAAGGCTTTTTGACACTCTTCATCCCATATAAAGTGAATGTCCTTTTTCAATAAGCAAGTGAAAGGAAGGGTACGATCAACCAAATGAGATATAAATCTTTGAATTTCTTGAATCTTCCCCTATAAACTTTCCAAATTAGTGATATTCCTTGGTGGAGGCATGTTAAGAATAGCATCAATCTTATTAATATCAACTTGTATCCCATGATGAGGGACTATAAACCCCAAAAGCTTGCCATTGTCAATGTTGAAGACACACTTATGGGGATTTAGTCTCATTTTATAGAGTCGAAGCCTTTTAAAGATAAGATGAAGGTTCTTTATGTGATCTTGATGAGTTATATATTTTAATAATATATCATCAATGTAATCTTCTAGGATCTTATTTATGAAATCATGGAATATTAGGTTCATCGCTCATTGGTAAGTAGCTCCCATGTTCTTTAATCCAAAGGGCATGACCACATAACATAAATTACCCCATGAGGTAGTGAAGGCTATCTTGTATTGATCATCTAGGTTAATACAAATCTGATTGTAACTCGAGAAGTCATCCATGAAAGATAGTAATGCATGGCATGTATTCGAGTTGACAATCATATCTATATTAGGAAACAAAAAATCATCCTTAAGAGAAGATTTATTAAGATTTTGAAAGTTGATACATATGCAAATATGGCTATTAGGTTTACTAATGGTAACTATATTTGAAATCTATTGGGAATAGTTGATAGGATGGATAAAGGTTTCTTTTAACAACTTCTCTATATTGCTCTTGACCATCAATGCCATCTTAGGGTTGATCTTTCAGATTTTTTGTTTAACTAGCTTAGTATTGGGACATAGGACAATATTGTGAGTGACTATAGATTCATCAATACTAAGCATATCCTCATATATCCAAACAAAGATATCAAGATGAGAATGCAAGAGATCAGAGTGTTCATCTGCTTCCTTTGAAGAGAGATACTTCCTGATCTTGATCACTTTTTTCGAGGATTTAGGATCCATAGAGATTTCAACAGTATCTCCTTTAAGAAGGGAATTGTGTTCTTCAAGATGACATAGCATGACATCATTATCTACATTAGATATAGGGTCATCCTCATCAATACTCAAAATAGATTCTCCAAAGTATGCTTGACTATGCAAACAATATGGGAACTATTTCTTGTGATGATAAGGAGGAAACATGGAATAAGCACCTAGAAATTCCTCCAATGCTTCATTAGAAGAGAAGAAATTAAGAGGGACCTTCTTGGCCTGCTCCCTCTCATCTATTAACTTAGGGTGAACCAAGCTCAGCGGCTCGGCTAAGATCATATTAACACTCCATCAAGGTTTTTGCTTGGATTGTTCTACAGAGAATCCCAAACCCAGATAGCATTGTCACAACTTAAACTAGACTGGGACCGGAATCCCTTGCTAGATGCACCCTAGGCCTTTCTTCCCATATCCATACTGTGAAGTGAGCTCATATCTTAACCTGTAATGAGTTTGAAGAGCCTTAAGAGGCAGTGGCTCCATGTAGAGCATTTCATTTCACCAATGGAGTTCAAATGTTTCTATGGGGGTTTTCATGCCTTCTCTAGCAGGCTCACAAATGTTAATCCCCTTTGCAAGAGTGGGGATATTTTCCTCAGCATAGGAAGGAGTGATCTCCTAAATAGGACCACACTTCTCCTCCTTTGTGGGGGTATCATTTTCCTTTGTATGCAAGGTACCTAGAAGGTCTATTAAAGAGGGCTCACTTTGTATTCTACAACAAAGAATTTGGAGAAATTCAAGGAGCCCCAATCATCTCCAAGGAAAGAATTTGTTTGAGAAGTAGATGAGGGAGACTCATGGTCCTCTACTTTAGGTGATTCTTCATTTCTGACACTTACTCTGGGAACAACTTCCACAAAGGGTATCATTGAAAAACAGGCCATAGCATCAATGGTCAAAGATGGAATACAATTCTTGAGAGTTGATAGAGTCAATGCATGACTAGAGGTGGCTAGTTCACAGAGGAAAATTCCTTCTAGATCCGCTTTAACTATAAATACTCGATTATTGCAATGAACTTCAAAGAATGGTGTAAAGTGGAAGTCACCACACCTATAGCATGGATCTAGGGTCTCCCTAAGAGGAGGTTATATGGTAAGGGGTCAGGCATCACATAAACTAAAGTTGGTAAGTTAACAAAACCCAGCTACAAAGGTAGTATTATCATACCTAGAGCTTGGTAGCCAGTATTATCAAATCCATGATTTTACAAGGAGGAAGCCACTAAATAAGATGAATCAATCTTAATTTTAGGTAATAGGTCTATATCGTAAACTTTGAGAGCCGAACCAGTGTCAACCAGGTTGTGCCTAATATTGATGTTGTTAACATTGACTATAATCATCAAAGGATCTGCTTGCTTTTGCACATCCAAAGGTGAGAGTTCTTGCCAGTGGAACATGATATTGGGTGAATCCACATGAGTATGAGCCAACATCGCATTAACATCCGTGGCCCTAGCGGAGGCTGGCAAGAGATTCTTTTGTAAAGCTTCCTGGAGTATTTCCTGATAAACCAAAGTGGTCTAAAGCAAGTCCCAAAGTGATATCTTAGTTGGAGTAATGTTAAGCTATTCGACAAGATCATAATTGCTTGGTGCTTTGATCATGGGTTTAGGTGTTGAAGCTAGAAGGTTTGGTTGAGAAGGTGGTAAAGAAGTAGGGACAAATGATTGTGGTGTAGGAATAGTAGGTTTTTTATTTAGATTTTGTTTATAACTCCTTGTAGGATATGTGTGTTTGAAAACATTATAACATGTATATTATATAGCTTTCATGAACCTTGAGTATAGGTTTGATGAATCACTAAGACATGAAATCCAATAGACAGAATGGTCAGTTGGGGTCATGTAAATGATGGTTTTCTTAGGGCTTAGAGGAGCCATAGAGACCACCACCACATTTACTAATCCCTCAGCCTATTGAGAGGAGACTTGTTCAGAAGATTTATGGATAAGGGAGAGCACTTCTAAGAAATCATCTAGAGCATCTTCCAACATATCAAAATATTCCTCAAAAAAGTCATGAATGTGCAACATCATGAAGAAAAATCTGACATTCACATCAGGCTCACCAAAATGTGCTATAAGAGGGATTCATTGCACACGTGCCTCTCCTTTCTCGAGAGATCACCAGGGAACAAACTGCCCTTATAAACCTCTAGATAGTAGATCAGTAAAACAATAAATAACTAATATTTAGTTATGCTTCAAGAGAAAACCACTAGATATCTTGAGAGAGAAAAACCAAGGGATTTCTATCTCAAAAGTGGGAGTTCTCAATCAAAAGACATCAGCATAGTTCAAGGACTCCAATGTGGTGTGCTATCATCCAAAGGATGCATTGGCATCCTAATCAATAGAGAACTTAGAGAATTGAATGGACAAAAATGAGCTTTACTTCTAAGCTCATGGGTGATTCATATTGAACTATGTAACTAGTCAGAAAACTATAAACTAAAATGAACCTGAGGATGCTTGGAGAAAGCTTACCTTCCTCTAGATGTCTGAATCTTCACTCCAAGCTCCTTTTCATGACCTACACACAAAAGAACAAGAGAAAAGTTGTTTGGTGGCTATATAAGGACCTTCCTTAGTCAGACCCTTCTTTGGTGTTCCCACCTAAATGAGTAGCCAAGTTGAAAATGAGTGCTAAAGAATTAAAGAAATTGTGTGGTGAAAGAAAAAATTGCTTAGGTGTAGAACCTACACCATGAGAAGCATGTGGTGAAAGAAAAACCCAAACAGGAGTAGAACCTGCACCATAAGATAGTAAATGAGAAAGTATGAAAGGAAAGTGAGAGAGAGAGAAAGAGTGTTACCCACAAGCCTAGACCCTCTCTCGATCACATGAACACACTATTGAGTGCTTTCTTGAGAGCTGTTGTAGCTACTAGGAGGACATCAGTTTGGAATGACTTCACTTCTAAGAGTATTGCTATCAAAAGTGAGGAGATCTCAAAGTTGGAGAAAAATATCAAGAGAGCTTGAGTGATGCCTTCCAACTCCCAAATGAGATCCAAGAAGGGGTTTTTAATGCTTGCAAGGGGGGCAAAGAGTTATCACTTTCAAAATTTAACCACCAAGATATGTGTTTCAAGGGTTAGTATTCTGGATTCCACGTTTTGAACTCAGGAAATAAATAGGATTCTAGTGCGCCGTGTAGATGTCTATACGCTGAGCATACATCTAGATCCTATATTCTCAAAAATTGTGTTGCCAGGCTTCTATCACTCAACTAGTTGTCCACATGGTATTAGAATCACAAAATTATGACCCATGGGATTTTTCCATTAATATTTCAAGCAATAATAAATGCTAGGAAAAAATGTCAAAATGTGGAATCGCCCCTAGGTGCAATTCTGTGACATTACAATAGTAAACTACCTAATAAACTAGTGAAAAGAAAAATTAACCTAGACTAACACCCCCTTTAAGTGCAACTTAGGTGGGTGAAAAAATGGGTGATAAAAACATGTAGTCTAATGAGGTATCCATGTACATAGGAATCCTCCAATAGGTAAAAATATTTTACCCACCTATTACCCTAAGAAAAATTAGAGAAGCATATTTAAATGAAGCTTGACAAAATAATCTCTCAAGAGAAGGAGAGGAGAGAGAAAGACCATGTAGGCCCCCAAAAGAGAATAGTCAAGTTATGAGATTGATAACTTCACACAATAGAGAGAATATTTGTGTAGATGGTGTCATGATGAGTATTGAAGTATAATCCTTCACATCAAATAATGCATCTTCATTTTGGAAGAAGGAAATGTATGATGCAATCCTACTAAGTTCACTCTCTAAATATGAAATGGATAGAGGAAATATAGGGATTTTCTCTAGATATTTGTGAAATATCAACATGCTAGTGCTAAAAATGTCTCAATAAAATTAGAATTCTTTAGCCTAACCAAATAAAGTAACCTCTCAAAATAGTTGCAAATGAATAGATACCAAATATGTGAATAAAAGAGAAACAAAGTCAGTATTTTCAAAGAGGAAGATAAAGTATTCAAAATGTAAATGTCACACAAGGACTCAAGCTCCCAAATTCCCTTTAAAAAACTACAATATCCTTCCATAAGATAGTAGAAAGTGTGGTTGCTGATTTCTGCAAATGGTTAAACCTTAAAACATACATTATCATATTCAGTTTAAAGCAAAGAAAAACCTCAACATCCATATGAAATGAGTCAACATGATTTAATGATGCAATAAAAACAACAAAATAATTAAATAAACTAGAAGAAAGCATACAATAAATCATGAAGTAAATAATATTCCATAGTGGATTGGTGCTATTGTTGAAAATAGCCCTTCCCCAACCCTTGATCAAGCTAAGCTAAATGATGAAATTGCTATGAATGTGATATGAAGATGGTGTGGGAAAAATTAGTTCTCAAGGAGAGTGACTTTGCAAGAGATTGTGGAGTTGTGAAGGATTTGCTAAAGAATGATGCCTCTATTTAAAGATTTTCAAATGCTGAGTGTTGAAGAGGGACCAATGTGGGACTAAGAAACAGGCCAATGAAAAGAGGCCACTTGTCATCATGTAAGTGGTTCATGCATGTGCAAGATTTGGGAAATGTGCCCAAGAGGGGGAAAATTTGAATTCAAATTTGTGGAATAAATGTTGAGTTTGACTTTTGGGAGGGGACATGTAAGAGCCATGTAAGAGCTCATAAATGACTTGTTGGATGTACATGTCCACTTGTTTTTGATTTCAAATTCTAGGGAATATTCCATGTTGAGTGAAAATGTTGGATTTAATAAATCAATAAATTGATTTATTAGTGCAAGTGGCTAAATCTAGAGAATGCAAGTGGTGAGGATTAGCATTTAATCTGGATTAATTAGCTAGGATGATGATTAGGATGAGTTTAATGGTGCTTAGATGATTTTGACTTTTAGGAATTAAATATTTCATTTATTTAAATCAGAAAAAGATGGAAATAACTTTTGAGATTTTAATTAAATAAAGTTTGATTTATTTAATTAAAGAATGATGCGAGCCTTTGATTTATTTAAATGCATAACCTTAGGACTAAATACCTGATTTTCCTAGCGAATGGATTTGCTGCATTTGATTTATTCAATGAGCGGATGACTATGCATAATGCTAATTTTGTGTGTCTGCCCCTCTTTGAAGCAATGTACTTGTTGTGTTGGTTCAAAGAATAAACTTGCCATGATCAAAATCAAAAAAATTATGATTTTTCGGATGCCCCAGTGGAAAGTACACTGGTACATTGCCCCCTCGAGATATCGAGTGAAAAGATTCAATTTGAGGGTCAATCTCGTGATAAAGAGGTTCAAAATGGATGGTTATGGATGATGATGCAAATGAGATGATTTTAAGATGCTTAGAATAACATATCTATATTATCTTAAACAACTTAAATGATGATATGATGTGATGATGGGTGAAATGGATGATGTGATATGCTATGATTATGCAAATGTATGATTTTATGCAGATGCTTAGACTAATATATCTATATTATGATGATGAAAATGCATGTGAGATGATCGATGTTTCCTATTATGTATGATATGAATGATATGTGGTATGCTGACAGTTTGTGAATGCAGGATTGATGTAGGATGCAAGATGTATGTATGATGAATGCATTGGTGATGATGATGTTAGTGTGGAAATGAGATGATGACAAGAGGATCCAACAAGTCCATGATCTGACGAGACTTTATTAGAGATGATGATGATGATAGATGATGATAGATGATTTGCTTATCAAGGATTGGGATTTTAAAAGGGCTACTTACCTTATGTTTCATAACACATATAGGTACAATGCATCAAGGTATAAAGAACTAGGATGGCATTGTACCTAGTGTGATGGACTTTGACTCAACAAGCAAATAGGAGTATTCTTGTTCACACTTGACATACATAAACCTTGCTAGGGCGTACCTAACAAAGCAAGTATTCACCGAGTTATTTTACAAGAACATCCAACAAGCATAGCAAACAAAAGATAATGATTGTTGCCCCATTCCTATCTCTCTAAATCCTTCGTTCGGATATCATCGAGAGATCCTTGGAATGAGAACAATAAGATAAATTAAAAGAAAAGATCAAGTACACAAACAAGCCAATGTTCTTCATACCTCTAGCCAAAGGGATGTGTTTTGATAGGATAAGAATCCAAGGTGATATCTAAAATGATGCCCACTGTCAGAACGATATATCCTAGGACATGCATTGTATAGGATGATGATGGTTTTGATAAGTTGATTGATAGGTTGTTGATATAAAGTTGACTAACATGTTTGAAAATGATCAAGAGTTTGATTTTGTTTTAATGGTTTGTTGCTTTGATTTAGATTTTACGATTGAAGTTTGCTTTTGCCCATTGTTGTGATTGTTTCTGTTTGTTTTTCCAAAGGATGGAGGTGATGATCAGTTTATTATGGATGATTGATTATTTCGGGTGCAAGCGAGATGAGATGGATGGATTTTTTCAAATATTTGGATGTTTTTGACATTTTGAAATGTTTTGATTTTTTATTTTTGTGATGTTTTGGTGTTTTACATTTTTTGAATGTTTTTGGATTTTATTGTCTCGAGGGTTGATCAAAGATGAGCCTTGCCTATGTTTAAGCTTAGAGACGATGTAGTTCAGATTCTAATGTTTTTGATGTTTTTCTAATTTTTGACTTGTTTTTGGATTTTTTGATGTTTTGGATGTTTTTGGATTTTTGCATGATTTCGACAATTTGGATATGGATGGGTGACAATATCAGTGCTCTATTTTGGATTTGTTGAAGACCAAGCTAAGGTTGATTGATCAAATCAATGGATTAATGATGATGATACCCTTGTTGAGGATACACAACAATGCAAGGATTGATGATGATAACATTGTTGAGGATGCACAACAATGCAAGGATTGATGATAATAACATTGTTGAGGATGCACAACAATGGAAGGATAGTGTTAAGCAACAAAATGATTGAGATGGATATCCTAAGATTATGGATGTTTGATTGGATTTGATTGATCATGATTGATGAAGCTTGATTTTGGAACAAAAGTTGTTCGAATGATTTGATGTGATGTTGAAGGATGCATTAGATGTGACTAATAGTGATTGTTTGGATTGATGTTTGATGAAAGATGAAGCTTGATAAGGAACCTTTGCTCATCAAAATATGCCATGGGCTAATGATTTGGATTTTTGCGCACAAGTGGTGGACCAATTTTATTTCATGTTTTCCAATGTTCAGATCACCACAAAAGTCAGAGGATATAGATCAAGATTTATTCTCGAAGCAGGATGTACATATCTGCCCCTAGTGTCTAGCAATGTATGGAATGTCATGGATGGATGGTTATGGATTATCTTGCGATAAGACAAGGTGTTTGGATAAATAATGTTGATTTGGATAATGCTTCATGGCTCAAACAATGCTGCATAGGATAGGATCAATGACAATGACCCATGTTAAGATGTTTACCATAAGCAAGTGTAAAGCGTGCATCAAAATTTCATCAAGATCAAGATAACTTGGATGATGGATGTAGATAGATGAAAATGGATTGGATATATGGATAAAATAGATGGAATACTAGATTTATTATAGATGGGATGAGATGCTTTCTCTTGAAATGGCACACATAAATGCTCAATTCCACATATGATGCCTGTTTTCCAGGTTTTCATCATGGTCTTGCCCAAAGTGCCACCCATGCAGTTTTCACTAGAGGACGATTTTTTTATCTTTACTGTTTTCAACCCTTTTATGATTTTTTTGGATTTTCATATTTTTTGATTTTTTTGTATTTTTCTAAAATATTTAAAGCTCATGTTGAACCACTTGGTGGTGTTGATGTAGACGCTTCTATCATAATGTGCCATCGGTATCCTTCTTGAATAAGTTGCTTTGCTAAGATACGTGCACTTGAATGCAAGTTTTGGGATTCTTGATCTGCTTTATTGATACCGAGGTTAACTTTGTCTCTGTTAGCACATCACAATAGAGTGCCTTTGAAATCCTTATGATAAAGGGTTGTTGCCAATACATGATCAATGTAAGAACTGGATATCATGTGTGGAGGCATGGATGGAGTGTGCTTAGGGATAGGGGATGGATTGGTTGACAGTTTGGAACCTTTGACTCTCCAAACTTTGGAAGATGAGCAATGGTGGGTGGATGTATGAAAGTGTGCATGGAATTAGGACCAATTGCTTGATACACTTTGTACATCACTTGAAAAGCCTAATTTTGCTTTTATGGACATCTTTCATGGATACTTTTCCCTTTTTTATTTTGCCCCATAGTTTCTTTAACTGATGGAGTTTGATAGGGATGATCTTTCTTTGTATTCTTTGGTATCCATTTGTATCTAATTTTTCCATTATGCTTTCCATCTCCTTTTTCTTTGATAGCATTCTTTGTACTTTGATTCAATTCTTTCCTTTGACATTGGTCCCAATTCATGGATGGGGTGATGGGTGGATGAAGATTCATGATGTGGCTGGTTGTAGTATTGGCATCGGTTTCATCATAAGGACTCTTAATGCTCCCTATGTTGACGTTTGCTTGAGACGAAGTTTCCCCCAATATTGTGGAAGTAGTACCTTTATGCTTTGATTCTTTCTATTCTGAGATGTCTTGTTTAGTAAGCATGCTCTGATAAATGACCACTGTAGATGACATTTTTTCAATTTGTCTCTCTGCTAACTCTAGAATCCTTGAGTGGATAATGATGGATATCTTTATTCATGATGTCCTCAATCTGAATTTGGGACATATTTGATCCTGATGTTGACAACTCCATTTGATTGTAGGAGTTAAGAATCTGCTCTTTTTGTGTAACATAATCTTGTTCTAGCTGAAGATCATCTACATGTCCATCCATAGAAAGCATCTCATGGGTAGATGGAGGAGTATGTGCTACATGGATATGATCATCTTGCATAGATAGGAGAGTGTCCATTAGATTATTGTAGTATCTTGATGATACAAATTTTTGATCTTGAATGATTTCGGAGTTGCTTTCAACATGCTTTGGATCAAGCTCTTGACATGGGTCAATTTCAAAGGATGCTTGGATATCTTTATTAGGCATGGGAATTGGCTCAATATCCTCTTGATCTTTGAGTAGACTTAGATCAAGTGTCAAGTTGAGGATTATTTCAACATCTATAACTATGAGGTCAAAAGGGTTCAACATGTCTTGGAAGGGACCACTGCTAGACCTTGGTGAAATATTTTGATCATGTATTAGGATAAATTCTTGAGATATGTCCTCTAACTCATAAGGTGATGTAGAGAAATTTTCAACATGATCATAGGTCAATGAATTGTGCATTATGTCAATAGGATCAAATAATCCTAACACTCTTTGAAAGAGATCACTAAAAAGTGGCTCTTGATGTATGGTGAGTTGATCATCGAATTGTGTAGATACATCCTCAATGGAGAGATTTTGATCATTGTTTTCAATGATTGCAATGGAGAGATTGTCAATGTATTCAACCATGGGGTCAAGTGATGTTGATATTTCTTGAATTGGATCATTGTTGGGTATTGTCAGTGGATTTTGATAAAAAAGTGACTTTTATGTATGTTGATTTGATAATTGGATGGAGTAGACACAACTTCAAGGTGCTCAGTGATGGATTGATCTTGATCCTTGTTCTTGTAGTTGTGGTGGAGAGATTTCCAATGCTATCATCAATGGTTGAATGTTCATCGTTATCCCCAATAGTTATCCCTTCTTGTGTTTGTGCTTGTGCTTGTTGGCCAGCTTGAGAGGCTTGTTGCACTTGTTGAGTTCAGGTTACTTGTTGCATGGCTAAGAATTGTCAGATGGCCTATTGGTAGGCTTGGTGAGCTTTTAGCGCAATGTCATATTGTCTTGCTACATTTGGTTTTGGTGGTAGTGGTGGCGGATTTGGAATTGTGTTGGATATAGTGATGAGTCATTGCCATACATTTGGAGTGATCATGGTAATGAGGGGTTGAGATGTGATGGGTGTGATAGGGGTGGATGGAGTGATTTAAGTGATAGAGATGGTCGGAATGACTAAGGCGGTAGGTCCTTGAGAGACCATATTTTGATTTGTCAAGATTGATGTTTTCATTTGATTAGATACCATCTATTGGTTTGATGTCGATGGTATATTCAACAAATTTGATGTGATGAATTGATTGGTGTTAAGTGGATTGATTTGGATGGAGTGATTGGTGCTAGGTAAAGGGGGAAGCCCTAAACCAAGGAATGATGTTGATATGGGTAATGATGGCAGAGTTTCCTCTTGGCACAATGGCTCAACTATTTTGGTAAGTACAACAATTTGATCTAGCCAAATTTGTTTTGATTTCGATCTTGACTCCCTTGATATAGTTGATTTGGCTTGTGTTTAAGTAGATTTGGAGTGTGTACTTTTGTTTGATTTTGGACAATTTTCTGATTTGGGATGATGTTCAAATTTGGCATTATGGGTTGAAACTGACCATTGTTGATGTTGGGCATCACATTGCCTTGACTTGGAGTCATTAACATCTTGTTTGGATTTTGAGCAATATTCGTATGACTTGCAACCATATTTATCCCAAAGTTTTCCAAATTAATGTTTCAAACACTTGTACTTGGTACATTCTCATTTGGCTTGTAGGGATTTGATGGGATGATGTTGTTCATTTGGAGGCTCATGCATTGATTGTTCGGTTGGTGGATTTGTAGGTTTGGACTTGGATTGAACCTCGGAAAATGTGTTCCAATCTTTGATTGGGAATACTCACACTTGTTGTGCCATTGACATTTGTTGAAGGTAATGATTCCATGTATGGATTGTATGAGTTTGATCTTTTATAATCAATCGAAATTGTAAGGCTTTGAAATTTCAATTGATTTGGATTACTCATGATGTATGGATCAAGTTTGTATTCCATGTTCTTCTTGTGTTTTGACCTTGTTTGCAAAATTGACCTCTAAGGTTCTTAGGACCAATGACAAGATGAAGGATGATATGAGTGTTGAATGTTTAGGGACTTTGGATCAATGCTAGACTTAGGGTTTGATTTTGATTGTTTGATTTGGATAGTGAACTTGTAAACCCTAAGATATTGGATGTGATCTTAGGATGAATTTTCTCAAAGGATTTTTGATTTTGATTTTGATGATTTTCCTAAGTCTAGAATGATGTTTTCAAAAGCTCTAATGTTGTTTGGATGGATGAATTTTGATAGATTTTTGGGATGGGTGAAGTATTTGATTTTGATCCTAAGAGACTTAGAGAGACTTTGTTTCCTAGGCCAAGGTATTGAAGAACACACTTTTCTCTAAGAGTAATTTCAAATCAAAAGACCAATGTTTTGCATGAAAATCATATGACCAAAGGATATAAAGCACATGTGTGGGGTCCAATTTTTTATCTTTACTTAGTGGATTCTTTTTACCTCAAAGACACTCTTGATTAGTTTTCAAACTAAATGTCCAATGTCACAACTTCTTTTCATCCCACAAAGTGCTATGTGGGAGTTCCAAGAAATTAGGACAAGGGTTGCCTAATGTTGACCTTTGTAAGAGAAAATTAAGATGTAAACCCAATTACTTAGAAACCTCTAAGGACATAATCCCAAGGGTAAGCAATATTTCTTTGGTTTTGTCAAAGGTATTTTCTCTAAGGGGTTTGAAATTTTGATGATGATGTTGAATGTTGGTTTTCCAATGTTTTTGATAAACGCACTGTGTTTTTGAACAAAGAACAAGTACAAGCCCTATGGATGTGAAAGACAATATTTGTTGAATCCCCACTTGGAAAAGTCCAACTACGCTTATATTTAGCAAATGGTTAGATGCTTGACCCCACTAGCTCCCCTCCACAGCTCATTAACATCAATTGGGGTAGCCAAGCATCAACACCCATGAAACTCCCATGGCATGTTTTACATTTATACTAAAGACCGTAAAAGTGTGGGGTGGCTTCAGAATGACCATTCTTGCACCAACAAATAGATTAAGGATTTTGGTGAAATCTAGCACATGGATTCTAATAAGGACTTTCCATTCGTGGAGATTGACCCATACGACAAGAGTCCCCTTTTGGATCCATCTTGTTGGAATCAACCGTGTGATATTGGTATTTCTTCCAATATCCACATTTATATCCTGGCTAGAAATACTCTTGGCTTTAGAATGTTACCGGTTGAGTCGTTCCCTTGGGTGAGTACTTTTTACCCAAGGCAAGCCCTCTATGATAAACAAAAGCAAGCAAAGAAAAAATTTGTAACTTGATCAATCTTTGATGGCACAAAGAAAGAGAATATACATGAAAATGCCCCTACTCACACTCGCACAAGATATTGTTAAATTTTAAACCCAAATCAAAGTGTGTATGGGAAATTATTTATGCAACTTAATATCACCAAAAGCCTTTTGATTCTCAAGATCACCATGAGGCACGAGAGAAGCGCATATGTCTTTTGATGATATTACTTTGTGTAAATAATTACAAAATAATAAAGGCAACAATTCATTTTATCCTTCAAAGCAATGATTTGATTCGTTTTAAAACACCAAAGGAAAGATGAAGATTGCTTGTTTTATTTTAGTCCAAATTGAAATCTAGTAGGTATCTAAGTTTCAATTTTAACCCTTTGCAAATGAAAAATCAAAGTGTTCTTTTTAGACCTAGCGAAAGTTAGTGTCCTAAAAATAAAAGATAACAATTTCGTGAAGAAGTGTTAAAAAAACAATTAAATTGTTTAAAAACACTTTTATTTTTCAAAATATCCTCCTTCTTTCATTTTCCTTCTCTAGCCTTGTCTTCTTCTCTTTCCTTCATTTGTACCTTTTTTGCTTTCCTTTCGCTTTCCTTTGTACCTATCAAACAAACAAAAAGACAATTATGTGAGAATACTAAATTCACTTTGATTATTAATTCCAAACAATAACATGATTTTTATTTGAAAGAATAGATGATCTAGATGAGCATGATAATAAGGAAAGAATTTATAAGTGGACCATGCCTTGGTATTGATTGCATCCACATTGCTCAAGGTATTGATTTAATAAATCAACCATAAAGAACACATCTCTTAAAAAAAAAAAAAACTTTCACTATCTCAAGGTAATCATAATAAATGCAGATATATATATATCTATGACATTTATTAGAAGATTAATAAATCATAAGTATAGTGATATAACATAAGAGAATACTTGAATCATGAGTGAATCAAAACAATCCAATTAGCATATTATTGAGATAGGAAATTATCACATCAATCCAATTAATATCTAGCATACTATGTCAGCAAATATCATGTGGCTTCAAAGACAAAATCATATATATTTTCAAAATTAAATGCCTGCACCATTTCTTGGTGATCTTAAAAGGATAAGATATGATAAATAAAAAGCGATGTAAATAAGATAAACACCAATCATATCAGAGAACTAATGTTTATTTATGATGACATGATGTGTAAAACACATGCCTCCTTTTAGGGATTTTGGACAAAAGACTTAGGCCTCATGACTCCAAAAAAGGTGCAAAGAGACCCAAATTTCTTTCCTTAAAACACGCCCTTTAGAGATTTTTTCTTTTTTTTTTGAAACTTTTAAACAAATGCAACTTGTCAAGTGCAAATCTGTACGGGTTTACTCCCCTTGCCTCAGAATTTTTGCAAATAAAAATACCCTAAATGCAATTAGTAGGTGTGAAGATGATTTGTGTATTCTTTAATGCTGAAAGCCATGATTGCATACTACACTTGTGAAAAAGAAAGAAAAAAAGAAGAGAACAGGCACAACCACTTATACACAAATGATATTGACAGTTTAAAAGAGATGTGCCATAAATAGATTATGAGAAATTTTTAAATCAAAAGTGATTGGTTGGTGTAAGAACATGCCAGAAGGTCAACTGAAGAAAAAATATAGATGTCAGATGTAAAGCCATTCTCTTATTGTTTTCTGATAGAGCCTAGTGGGTGTAGGACTTCAAGCCATTTGCACAAGTGTGAAAATGAATTCCTCAGCCTCCTCCAGCATACTCTGCCCAATCTGATTGAGAATTTATGATAATAAGAAAGGGGTCACTGCAAGATATTAATCTCAAAGGGTAGCATAGGCATTCACTCCAGTCACGTGCCTCTTCTTGTAAGAATGCAATTTTGTAGTGGCAGTTATAGTGGATTGCTTATTATAAAAGATACTAGCTAAATCTTCCACCAAAGATTAAGTGAAATATGTTCTCCATAATAAGAGGAACTTCCTAGATCATATTTCAACATAAGAGTGCTCACTGTGTAGATTTTCAATCGTTAGTATAAATATGAGATCGAAGTTATCTCCACCATTAATTATTCTTCTAATCAATAATAAGGACACCATAGTCCTGTGTTTAGTGAAAGAACAAAGAACAAGGACTTACGTCCATGCTATTTGTGTTTGTACATAAATTAAAGGAAATGTTAAAAAAACATTTAGTCAAACAAAAAAAGAAAAGAAAAAAGCATAGACATCTTCTTTTTAGACATTAAGAAGCGGCCTGCATACAGCCATGCCTATGGTTTGCTGTTCAAAACTCCAGCCTACACAAAGACAGGGATTAGAAAGTGGCCTGCACAAAGACACTAATATGTATCTATTCTTGGGTTTATTGTTGGTCCCAAAGAGATTCTAGTGAATGTGGGTGAACAAAGTTTATCCAAGCATAGATAAAATGCCACTAAGAAGTAGTTGTGGACCACTTTAAAAGAGGCAAACGAAGGTCCTTTTACAAAACTTTTGATCTACCACAAATTAGTGGGTGTAACTTTGATAGAGACAACACTTAAATGATTCCATCATGGAAAAAGTAGTTTTGAATATCTAATGTAAATAACATAACTTTTTGTTTTGTTAAAATTAGTCTATGGACTATTTTATAAACACCAAGCAAACAAACTAAAAGTGGATGTGCTAGAATGGTTATTGGGCATGATTAGAAATCATGTGGGATCTGCCCATGCAAGTTCAAATCCTGCCATCCACGTTGAATAGAAAATGCAACAGCCCTCCTTCTAGCACCAAATGTGGTTGTTGATTTTTGCAAATGGTTAAACCTTAAAACATACATTATCATATTCAGTTTAAAGCAAAGCAAAACCTCAACATCCATATGAAATGAGTCAACATAATTTAATGATGCAATCAAAACAACAAAAGGATTAAATAAACTAGATGAAAGCATACAATAAATCATGAAGTAAATAACATTCCATAGTGGATTGGTGCTATTGTTGAAAATAGCCCTTTCCCAACCCTTGATCAAGTTAAGCTAAATGATGAAATTGCTATGAATGTGATATGAAGATGGTGTGGGGAAAATTAGTTCTCAAAGAGAGTGACTTTGCAAGAGATTGTGGAGTTGTGAAGGATTTTCTAAAGAATGATGCCTCTATTTAAACATTTTCAAATGCTAAGTTTTGAAGAGGGACCAATGTGGGACTAAGAAATAGGCCAATGAAAAGAGGCCACTTGTCATCATGTGAGTGGTTCATGCATGTGCAAGATTTGGGAAATGTGCCCAAGAGGGGGAAAATTTGAATTCAAATTTGTGCAATAAATGCTGAGTTTGACCTTTGGAAGGGGACATGTAAGAGCTCATAAATGACTTGTTGGATGTACATGTCCACTTGTTTTTTATTTCAAATTCTAGGGAATATTCCATGTTGAGTGAAAATGTTGGATTTAATAAATCAATAAATTGATTTATTGGTGCAAGTGGCTAAATCTAGAGAATGCAAGTGGTGAGGATTAGCATTTAATTGGGATTAATTAGCTAGGATGATGATTAGGATGAGTTTAATGGTGCTTAGATGATTTTGACTTTTAGGACTTAAATATTTGATTTATTTAAATCAGAAAAGGATGGAAATGACTTTTGAGATTTTCATTAAATAAAGTTTGATTTATTTAATTAAAGAATGATGTGAGCCTTTGATTTATTTAAATGCATAACCTTAGGACTAAAGACATGATTTTCCTAGCGAATGGATTTGTTGCATTTGATTTATTCAATGAGAAGATGACTATGCATAATGCTAATTTTGCGTGTCTACAGAAAGAAAATAGATTGCTTATTATGGATACAATATTGTTGCAATGATCAAATAGATCAGCACTACAATAATCAATAATACATAATTTGTATATGAGACATTTATTATACAGTAAAGGTGAGAGTATAAGTGAACATAAGATTTGTAGAGTAGATTTGTTGCACCCAAGTCTCCCAGACATGGAGAGTCTATAGGAAGCAAATGGTTCTCAACTACCTCAAAGGAAAAGCTCATATGACAAAGGAAGCTACAGAGAGTTTTCACTATATTTTATGTTTTATGATGTTTTAGTAAATAAGGACCTTAGAGACCAAAACATCATACTTAAAAGATCTCAGGAGTAGGATGACTAGCTCTCAACCAAGGATGACAGTGTAGTGCACAGATGTCCCCACAACGTGTTGTAGTCTTGTATAGTCTAAGAATATAACAAACTCATAGAAACATAGAGATTCTACTATCTATATAGAAAATAAAATCTTAATGTTTTGCTAAACTAGAAAAATGCTTAAAATAATAGAAATATCAAGAAGAAAACTAACATGCATAGATTTAAATGAGGTAGAATAGAATGACAAAGAAAGAAAGAAGAGAAATAATTCACAAGAGGTTCAACACTAGGAAACCTCCCACAATGCTCCAAATGAACAATCTATACACATAGGAACAATGAAAATGTTGGGGGTGTTTTGGTGTTTTCGTTAGTCAAATCCCCATTTTTGTGTTTCCATCTCCATGGACAACCAAGTAGAGAAATATAGAGGAAAATAGATAATAGACAAATAGATTGACAAGATAAAGAAGATAAACACATTAGAATATCAATATACTACTTGTAGTGTCATAAATGGTCACCCTTGACAATTTCACTCCATGTTTTTTCCCCCCTTAATTTATTAGACCTAATTAAGCTCCCAATTTCCTAAATTATGCATTATGTGTCCCATTTCAATAGTTACCAACAAATTTCAAGTGGAAAACCTAAGTATTTATTCCATAATTTCCCCCTAGCTTTTTAGATCTTGAAAAAGTGGGTCTAGACAAGGGTTCCCTTGGTACCATTTCCTCTTAATTTAAACCCAAATTTAGAAAGGTAAGAGGTGGAATTTCACTTAATATTTTTCTCTTGACACTATATATCTTGCAAAATAGGGTCAGGACAATGACGCCCTAGGAATCTATGTCCCCTATTTTGGATCCAAATTTGGATATATCAGAGGTAGCATTTTATTATTTGAATTTCAAATATCCAAAGTTATCCAAAGTTATCCATTAGGGTTTCATTTTTGGAAAATTAGATTAAATTACTATAAATACCTAGTTATTGCATCATTTTAACATTAAGTGAAAATATCTAGCAATAAGTGAGCATTAAGAGCAAGTATTGTGATCAAGAGAATCCATTAGAGATTTGTTGCAACAATTAAGGATCCAACATCATGTCAAAGTGTATGTGAGTTCATATTATCACTGTTTTGTGAAGGCTAACCCTTGTTGTATCCAAAGTATTCAAGCAATCAAGATCCAAGATCTTGAAGTGATGTGTATGATTTCAGTACTTTAAGGAAGCCTTTGAAGGGTGATGAGTTTCAACACTTTGTGGATTAATCATTCCTTCCTTTCAATTATCAAATTATCAATGGCATTGCCATTGTGGAAGTGGAAACACTAACACGGGGTTTGACCAAGGTAAGCCCCTAAAATGGCACAACATTTCCTCTTTGTGTGAATGTTCAGATCTCAAGTTTGAAGAGGATTGAAAGGATCTTTAAGGAAACTTATTCATTGTTTCATTTGAAACCTTAGGCCTTGAAAACTCATTAAAAATCAATTACAAAAATATTCGACATGGATCCAATAAGTTTGCAAATGGGAAATGGAAGTGTAGATCTATCTATTGTTTTTTTCTAAGAACCAAGCTGATCTTCAAAGAGGCCTATGGAATTTCCATTTCCAATTCTTAGCAACATGAAGGAATTGGCCATCAAATGAGTGAAAGTAGCAATGATTTCCTCTTGCACTTTGGGCTATGAAAAACCTAGGAGAGTGATCCCAAAATGTACCTATGGATTCATGCATCTACTAATCAAATAAATTGCAAATAATAGATGCATTCTCACAACTTAAGCTCAATAGATGAGAGCTTTCAAAAAAATTGTAGTTTCTTTACACATTTAACATATTCAATAGAAATTTTGATTATGAATTTATATTGCTACTGAATGATGAAGAAATCACATAATAAATACAAAATCCAAACCAACACCCTAACCTAGGAAATAGAGTCAATTTCCATACAAGTATAATTGGATAGAAAATTTATATTTATCATTATAAGGCTTCTATAACAATGCATTACAACATTATACCAATGTATCCTAAAACAAAAATTCTTATACAGATGTTGATACTCGAATTACATGAACCTATAGCTTCATCCAAGCAATCTAATTAATTCTTTGAATTAAAAAAGGATATAACTACACATTCATTGAAAGACAATGAAGATTAACGAAATAAACCTTGATCATTTTATTAGTAACTCATGTAATGAATACACCAAGAGAGAAATTGCATTGAATTTTCACCATCTTCTATATTCAAAATGCTACTACTATTATCAAAAATTACATTTGCATATCAACTAGACTCAAAACCTACAAAAAAACTCTGAATTGGTCTTTGTATCTTCTATTACAAAATTGTTCTCTAATCAATCAACAACCTATGCATTTGACCACGAATTCCTTCTTATATAAATGAAGGAGAAAAAAAACTTTGAGCCAAAATGTACACATCATAACCTCATTTGACCACTTACAAGTATATTTCGTAATGTGGTTACATTTATAATTCAAAGGAGGGAAAATATCATGTGGGACGAAAGCCATTTTCATTTGTCAATAAGATTTGTACTACCTTCAAAAAGTAACCCTTTAGTTATTGCAACACTTTATCCACATGCTCCCAAAATTCCTTCCATGTACACCAAGCTTTAAAGGAGAAAAGCATAAAATAAAGAAAAAGAAGGAAACTAGAACACCTCCATGTTCTCATCCTTATCATCAATTTCAAATTGGAGAGAATACAATATTTTTTACATGTTTGTATTGAAGGCCTAATCTATATTTGTTCTAGGCCGTGTATTGTATTCTCCTTACTGTAATTCCAATTGTTGTAGACTTATAACAAGAATTGCACTCACCACCCCACCTCAAAAGTAGCTTGATCATCCAATACATCAAGATATTTTTCTTTCCGAAGCTGAAACTCCTCCTCAGAAGGTCAATTGAATCCAATAAAACTACCAACTTTTTCCCTATATGGAGCATACTTGCTCACTACCTTGTTGGCTTCCTTTTCAAACTCCTCAAGGAAAATCCCTACTTGAATGAGCATGTCCATACTATACCTTAACATCCCCATATCATCTCCCTCACAAATTAAGGTTGTTTGAGTGGAAATCGCCTCATTTTCTTGATATTTCCATTCTTACAAGGGCCTAATTTCACCATTTTCATTCAAGATGTTCGAGATAAAATTGGTATTCATGAACTCATCAAACCTCTTAACCAACTCTCTAATATTTTCCTCCAAAGGCTCAATTTTTCCTTGAATTCTTGAATTTCACTTATGAGCTTAAGAGCGGGTTTAATATTTTCTAGCTTCTTGGCATCATGCTTGGACCCAACAACCACAAGCCTAAGATCCCGATATCTAGGAATCCACTTATCCATTAGTGGGATGGCCACTTCCTTGTCCCTATCAAAATTTCTTACAACATCAAACATGGAGGAGTAATTAGCATGGATGCCAATCAATATTTTTTCAATCCCTTTGTTTAGATGCTCCAACATTATTGTCACAATCTTTAGATTGCTATTGAGAATCAATCTACCCTATTGTTTGCATCTTTCTTCATATATCTTCATCTTCTCAACCAAGTCTTCCCTACTGACCTCCTTAGTCTGATGTGTACTTGAAGTGCTTGGTCTTTCAACTGATATAGGAACATTTCCCATATTGTATGGCAAAATTACCAATGGAATATCTATGGGAGGAGTAGGGGAATATGGTACTTTCTCTTGAGGTGTAGAAAGAGAAATAGAGTCTGCTTGCATGGGCACATTAGTTTGCATATTTTTCATTTTCTCTTTCAACAATGCCATTTCTATTTGTAGTTCTATAAATAATTTGTTGAACCTTGATGTATTAAACTAGAAAGTCATTATACATTTTCCTAAAATTCTCCTTTTTTGCAATTACAAATTCTACTGTTTCCTTTGTAAATTGGGAAAAATTCATAGACATTATGGTTGCTTCAATATCATGGGTATTTGATACTATATTAATGATTATCCCTTCCTAGAAATCTACAGGTGGCTCAACAACTGGTGGCTTCTTTGTGTTTAGGGCTAAAGCCCAAATTGCCAATGTATATCATTGCTCACTAAGAGCAGACCCCTACAAAGCAACTATTGCTTCTTTTTCTATGGAGTAGAGTGACTTGTCACATCTCCTCATTGTAACAAAGGTAATGGTAGAGGAAATATCCCACTCCAATAGTAAGAGGAAACCACTACTTCTCACCAATTCTCTTCCCTCTTCTACTGTGATGTTTTGAAAAATTTCCTTCATTTCTTTCCTAACCTAGGATTCAATGACTTTGTCAATAAATTGAGGGTTTAGGCTTCTCTTTTTGGAATTTTTATTAAAATATTCATCCCTTTTTTCTCTCCAGGAAAACTCCATGATGGAGGATGTCTTGAGAGATGAGTCATCATCCATAAATTTATTGCATGCCTCCTCTATCATATCATTAGTATTATTCATACCAGTGAGGTCCACTTTGCTTAGTCTGAGGTCCATTTCTTGTGGCACGATCTCCCTAGTGGGAGAAGGCATCTCTTGTTGCATTTCTTCCTCTATAACAAATATGTCATCCTTAGAATCTTTTGGATAATCCACCAAACTACTTGATTCTATATTTTATTTATTTGGAGATTGTTGTCTTGGTGGTGATGATTGCCTTGGTGGTGAATGTAAGTCGATGATTTAACCTAAGTGATAGAACTTAGGGGAGATAAGGGTGGAATTTCATGTGTAGGTGAAGGCATTCTTGACCCCTCTTGTTGAGAAGAGGTGGTTGTTGTTTTATTTTCTTGTCTTGTCCTTCCTCCTCTTAAATACAAGTATTCTCTTTGGTGGTTGGTAGGTAGGTCTTTCCTCCATCATAGGGACCTTCCCCTTATCTTGTACCTCTCTTACCACAACCTTACCCTTTTCTTGAATTGTCCTTTCTTCTTTCAATTTCCTTGGCACTACTTTCACAAAATTCTAAAAAACATATTCAATTCTCTGAATTTCATCATTGATATCATGAGAGCTAAAAGGTATGGATCATTTTCCTACACTTCCTTTTCCAACTTGTTGAATGGAAACCACTTCATCTCTCTATCATCTTGTTTTTGGAAATAAAAAATATTCATGATTACATCTTTAGGAAAGTAGAAGTTGTGGATGAACTTATAGCTATGAATTTTGGCTTTTAACCCTACCATGAAACCTTCTGGATCATGATTCCTTGCTCTAACCCTATTCATCCCAAATTTCTTGAGCACATCAATGATGTTTCTCCATACTCCATCCTTCATGAAAAATTTAGAGAAAATAGTGTATGTAGGGAAAAAGGTTGAATTCCTATGATCCTTCAAGTGGTTATCCCCTACATATCCTAATTTCCACATCACCTCAAGAAAACCAACCCTCAATGACACATCCCTCAAGAATATATGTGGTGCTACACATTCCATACACCCCTAGAATTGTGTAACTTGGGTAGGGAATAATTTTTGGAAACAAGAAACACTAAGAGGTAAATCAATGATGTGCAAATTTTAATTCTTTTATCCTAATCTTTATTCCACTGAACACACTTAACCACAATCAATATGCAAAAATAGAAAACAATAAACCACACAACCATAACACAAGGATTTTTATGTGGAAATCCTGTAAGGGGAAAACCCATGGTGGATGGCCAATACACAATATATTCTGAGTATACTCAAAAAGAAGAATTACAAAATGAGAATGCACTTGCATTAAAGCTCATTGCCTAGAGCTTACTGCTCATAAGATGGGGGATCACTGCCCTTACAATAGTTTGGAATTGATCCAAATGAAAATGAACTGAGTAGATAACATCTACAAATGCTTGATTGTAGTTTTGGTTTAGCTTTGATGACGAACTTGTGTCGTGTTTGACTGGTAATGAACTTCTGCTTTATTCTACCCAAGTTTGTACACAAATCTTTATGCACAAGTGAAACTGCACATGATATCACTCAAATACACCTTAAAGATTTGCAATACACACACACATAGACCTTTTTTTTGACACCCACAAATGATGTGATGAATATCTAAATATATCTCCTCACCAAGAATTAATTGCCACAGGTCAGTTTCAACAAAACTTGATAAAATTTGCAATTAGTCAGCCCAAAAACATAAATAATTCCAATGCTTATTGAAACAATTCAGTTACACAATAGCTCAGACCCATAATTAATTATCTAATAAAGATAATTCAACTTTATACAACGGTTATTTACCATTTACACTGAGTCAGCTCCAACAGGAAAATAAACTAAAAATGTCCTATCATACCTCCAAGGCCATGTAGCCACAAGGATAGCAATACAAGATTCAATGATAAGGTGTTTCACTTGCTTGATAAATAATTTCAGTGATCCACAACACAAAGTGATGATCTAGTGAAGCTATTATATCAGATACCCTATTCTATCAGTAACACACAATTTTCCACTTTAACTATCGGTGTGACTGAATGCATAACTATGGACCAAAATGATGAAAATAGTTTCCATCAATGACAATACAGAAAACCAAAAAATATGTCCACATGAGCCATATGCCAACAATCTCCCCCTTTGGCATTGATGGCAACACTTAGTGAAAAATGACTAAGTGTCGAAACTAATATTCTGCCAAAACACAAAATACTGCTCCACTAAAAAATATTACTTCCCCTAAGAATATGTTTGCATTTTTCACATACACTCTCCCCCTTTGACATCAATGATATAATTTGGAGAAAACAAAATTGTAAAACTGTATAAGTCCATCTAGAGACTTATAAAAATGTGAAGATCTCTGTAAAGACATTCTTCTTTCCTTCTAATTTTGAGTCCTAGATACTCCTCAGACTCTCCAAAATGGTAATATGGCCACAGAGAAGATAATTCATGGTTTCTACAGTTTCCAAACTTATGGGACCACGAGTGGTCAAAGAATTTTTTGCTTCTTTAAGAGTGTTTGCCATTGTCTCAATTTCTAGACTTATCAGCTTCCTAAATTCACTTACTCTCCTAATAACTTTTTCATTTTCAAACTCTAGAGTCTTTAATTGATCAAGCAAGGATATTACTTGTCTATCTTGTTGACTCATACTATTGGTCAAATTATCAAAGGTGTTGGAAATAATAGCCAACTGTTGCTCAATATATTTGATCTTTTCCTCATTTTCCATAGTAAATTTTGACAAGATTAGGCAAGATTTGTACATATTTCCTCCTTCAGTTATAGCACCTTGGATATTTTGTATACAAATTGCTAGTAGTTTCTTGTCCTTGGAAATGAGTTGGATGAGGCTTCCAATTCTTTCCTACTTAAATTCCTTTTTCACTTGAACCTGAGCTGAAAACTCAAAAGAATTGAAATGAGAGTCTACAAAGTTTATCAATATTTTTAACTCACCAGAGGGGGATCTGGATGGATCCATAACATGGGTAGGCATCAGTTTCTATAAAACCTCAGATGTGAGTTTCAGCAGCTCACTTTCTTCAATATGAGATTTCAATATTTTCTCATTGGCTTTATCTTGAGCTAATTTGGAAACTTTTAGCATCTGGATTGGAGACAATGTGGATAAGTTTATTGAGCTCTCATCAAACTTAGAGTTTGATTCTACCTTATGCTCCAACAAAGATTCCTTCACCTCTTTCAAACTGATTTCTTGATTCTTTCCCTTGTCAGTCTTAGATTGAGCTACCGAAATGACTTATGGTAAATATTTTTCTTCACCAGACACTTCTTTCACATCAACTACCACCTTACCTTGGACCTTAGTCACAACAGCTGTCTTAGTATTTACATCATTGGGAGAAGTTAGAATATCCTCAAATAATGGAGGATCAAATAAAATAATGTTCTCATTATTTTCATTTCCTCCTTCTAACTTGCTCTCTCCCACATTCACTTCCTCATGATTTGAGCCTGTTCAATATTTACCATTTTTTTTACAAGAACTCTTCTAGAATTGAATCAAAGTGGTCTCACTCATAATAGTATCAGTGTTACCAATCACGAGTTTATTGATTCTTGACTTGCTTCTAAATTCCTTTTTGACTTTTTGGAGGAGTGAATCCATTTCTTCAATTCCCATTTTAGGGCACAGGTCAATAAGGAATCTTTTCCTCATGTTTTCTTCCTTTGTCCTAAAATTCTCCCTTCTTGATTCCAAAGCATTGTATAGGCTTGTGGGAAAACTAGACATGATTTCAACTAGATTTTTATTGAAAACATTCAAATTCTTGACAACAACTTCCTCAAGAGTCAACTTACCAGAATCATCAAATAACTCATATAGGTCACAAAGTCGTCTAAGATTTTTGTCAGCTACTGTTGCATTCTCGATTCCTTCCACTGACATGCTAGATTTGACAGTTTTGGATTTCTTCTGAGCTTCTTCACTATCGTCAAAAGGCTTCCTTTTATTCACCTTGATAGCATGTTTCTCGATTGCCTTCAATTCCCTCACTATTTCTTCTAAGTTTGTTTCTTCTTCTTCATTTGTGGATGCAACTTTATATGTCATTGAGCTTTTGTTTTTCTTTCCTCTTCTAGAGGCTTCAACCTTATTTGGCTGTGATGTAGGGGAACTCCTAGTTATTCTAGATTTAGGAGCAGATGTTCTCATACCAACTGTTGATGCCTTTTCCTTCTTTTGAGCTAATTTGGTTTCATCTCTTTGCCTTCTGATTTCTTTCAATTTCTCAACTAGAAGACCTAGTTTCTCTGCAATGATTTTTGTGTCCTTTCTTACCTTCCTAGTTGACTTAGTATTTTTTAGTTTTGAATGAACTTGAAGGCTCTTCTCTGCATATGTTTTGAAACTTTCTTAATTTGGATCCAATGGAGAATTTAGTAGATGATTTGCATACATCATCAGTATATTTTCATTCACTTCATAGCCTATAGGCATAATCCAAACAGTTCTTGGATCAGCTGCTTCCATGTGACATTGATCAATGTCCACCATGAAGCATATAGAGTCCTTATACTGTTCCACTATAGCTTTAGGGATCCTCTCTCTAGCATGCATCTATTTTTGGAGGCTTTTGAAATGATCCCACAGGATTGAGTTGTGGGTCTCCCAGTCACCAAGATTACATAGCATGTCCAAAATCTATACTGCTACTAGAACATCATTTCTCCATTGAACTTTGCCAATGCCCGATACCTCACCAGAGAAGTAAAAGTACAAAAAGATTAACAAGTTTCTGAACTTGAACATATTCTTTTTGTCATTCTTGATTTTCTTCAACTTCTCCAAGAGTTTCCCTCTAATTACTTCACATAGATCACAATCCACATTTTGTTTGATTATCTCATATGTTGTGTAAATGGTAGTGCTAGATACAAAATTTTCCCGACTCAAATGGTAAATCTTATACCCTATGATCATGGATGTAAATCTTACATCAATCTCGGCAATGTGACTGACAGTCATTGCCCTTTTATCCTAGTGTGAGCCAGTCGCTTTAGTGACAACATCATTCTTTTTTGACTTCAATACTAGAAGTTTTCCAAAATAATTTAAGCCAGTAACAACCCAAATAGCTTCCTTGGTAATTTTAAATGGGATATTCAGCCACATAAATTCATTATTCACTCAGCTCAAAATGCATCAAACCCACTCATCCTCCTCAAATATGGGAAACCTCACAAATTGTGCAAATTTCTTGTCCACTAGGGTTTTGAATTTAGGTTTCACAGAGAAATATTCTTGTGTTATATGAACAAAAGAAAATACTCCCAAGGGCTTAATTTCTACCGATTTATAAGGATGCCATTTGAATTTAGGGCGCGACCTATTGTTAACTTCAACTAAGAGAGGGGTTGACATAATTGTGAATACACAAATTTTTTAGGTTTGCTATAAATACTTTTTAGAGATGAAATGGAAGACAATTGCAGATTCTCTTCAAAGCTTGAATTAGTTCTTTGCTTTGGAAAGGATCACCTCATAGCACTTCTAACTTCTTTCTCTCGAATGTAAAGTGGAAAATGAGTGTGAAAATGGTTCTTTTATTTTTATAGAACTTAAATCTTTACTTTTTGCAATAAATTCCCTTGCCCTAATTTTTTAGGGTTCTTAGTCTTTCAATATTCTGGGGAAAACAATTTTTGTGTGAATCTTCAATAAACTTCATTGGTACTTTTAAATTCATTCCATAATGACTAAAGAGTATCCAACTTCCTACTAGATTAGTCTTAATTCTAGTATCGATCACTTGTAGGGGGTTTACAGAATTTCCTTGATAGATCCCCTAATGCAAAGATCTACAATTAGTTTTCAGGGGTGTTACCAGAAGAGGCTTCTGGTGTAGATCTAGTTTCTTATGTAGAGGGATTCTTCTTCACTCACTTCTTCTGCATCTGCTTTTTGATCTCATTCGCAATGATCTTTCCTTTTCCCTTAACATTCAGTTGATTATTTTGTTTTACTAAACCTTTTTTGTTTAGAAAAAATCTAGAAGTGTGGCCAAATTTGTTGTAGTTGTAGCAAACAACACTTCTTTGCTTAGACCAATTGTTCCACTAACTTTTTCTAGACCTGCATTGGCTAGAAACATGTCCAAATCTATTACATGCATAGCATTTGACATCTCTATGAGGGATATGCATCATAATTTTTCATTCACTTGACTTGTGACCATACTTGTAACAATTAAAGCATTTTCTTGAGAATGATGGTCTACTTGTATTCACCCTACTCCTACACTAAGAATCCATATGACCATATTTGTTACAAGTACAACAATAACAATTAAATATTTTGAGCATTAAGTTGCCTTAATATATTTCTATTGGATCTACTCATCTAGTTTCCTTGTTTAGGATTCCTTTGTCTAGAGTTCCTTTGTGCAAATCTGGAGCTTTTTCCTTCCTCATATCCAAGACCTTGCTTGTCATTGTTAGTTCTTTTTCCCTTGATAACTCATCAAGTTTTGCTAGGCTTGATTTGAATTTCTCTTTGAACTCATTTTCTATAGTAAGTTCATCCCTAAGATCATCAAGTTTTTTTTCAAGCTCTTATTCATTATTCTTGGTTTTCTCCAATTCATTCTCTAATCGACTGCATTGTTCAAACTTCTCTTTTAGTGATTGTGCAAGCTTTTCTTCATTTCTCTTTCTATCCTCTAATTCTTTAGTCATCTTCATCATGATGGATTTTGTCTCATGCTTCAGGACAACATTCTCTTGAGAAAAATTTTCACATTCTTCTATTTTTTCTTTCAATACTTGACTGATTTGTTCATCTTCACTAGTATTGTTCTTCTACTTGAGCTAACCACATAATTGTTTTCTTTTCTCCCTTGATTCACCAATCTTATCTTTCAATGACTAGATGAATTTTTTAGCATTTTTAAGATTTTCTTGTAGTTCCCAGATCTCAGATTTTGATTGGTCAAGATCATCCAAGGCCACCATGAGTTGTTGAACACTACTTGTATCCATGACTTTCCAAGATCTCCCCAAGCTATCAGACCTCTTTAGAGGAATAGGCTTTGATACTAATTGTTGGAAATAAGCAACATTGAGAAGGGGGTAAATCAATGATGTGCAAATTTTAATTCTTTTATCTTGATCTTTATTCCACTAAACAAACTTAACCAAAATCAATATGTAGAAATAAAAAAACAATAAACCACACAACCATAACAGATGGATTTTTACGTGGAAACCCTATAAGGGGAAAAACCATGGTAGATGGCCAATCCACAATATGTTCTGAGAATACTCAAAAAGAAGAATTTCAAAATGAGAATGCACTTGCATTCAGGCTCACTGCCTAGAGCTCACTACTCAGAAGATGGTGGCTCACTACCCTTACAATAGTTTGGAATTAATCAAAACTAAAATGAATTGAGTAGATAGCATCTACAACTGCTTGATTGCAGTTCCAATTTAGCTTTGATGATGAACTTGTTTCCTGTTTGACTAGTAATGAACTTCTACTTTGTTCTTCCCAAGCTCACACACAAAATCTCTATGTGTAAGTAAAAATGTGCATGATATCTCTCAAGTACACCTTAGATATTCATAATATACACACACACAACCTTTTTTCACACCCAAAATTGATGTGACAAACATCTAAATATATCTGCTCACTAGGAATTAACCACTACAAGTCGACTTTAACAAAACTTGATAACATTTGCAATTAGTTAGCTCAAAAACATAAATAATTCCAATGCGTATTCAAACAAGTCGGTTACAAAATAGCTCAAACCCATAATTAATTATCTAATAAAGATAATTCAACTTTATACAATGGTTATATACCATTTACACTGAGTCAGCTCCAACAAGAAAATAAACTAAAAATGTTCTACTGGACCTCCAAGACCATGTAGCCACAAGGATATCAATATAGGATTCAATGATAAGGTGTTTCACGTGCTTGATAAACAATTTTAGTTATCCACAACACGAAGTGATGTTTTGGTGAAGCTATTAGATCAGATACCCAGTTCTGTTGGTAACACATGGTTTTCAACTTTAACTGCCAGTGTGACTGAATGCATAACTATGGACCAAAATGATGACAACAGTTGCCATCAATGACAACACAAAAAATTGAAAACTATGTCCACACGAGCCATATGCCAACAATAATGTATCCTCAATTGTGCTCAATGTTCAAATCGGGCCTCTTGTCTTTTGGCATCAAGAAATCATGTAGTGTTGTAGGGATCCTTGGCACATTCAAAATTAGGGCCCTCCTTAGTTTGGAAGTGAAAATATTCTCAAACACCAAAAAAATGGACTAGTGATCATCCCTATCAAGGAGTCTAGTCCAACATTGGATAGGTAAATCTATATCACCCTCCTTTTGACTAATGCCATATCTTTGCCAAAAAATGTAGCTCCCTTTAGAGAAACATATTCAAGAACAATGAATACCACCAGAATCTTACCCCATCCTTACCATTTTTCAATGCAATCAAGCCCTCATGCATCCTATTAGCCAAGTATGATACAAAGTCATAAAATGTACTACAAGTAGGGTGCTGAATATGGGAAGCCATATAAATTTTAGCCATAGGCATACTTTTGACTACGTCAAAACATAAGACTTGGCATAAGGAATAAAAATTCCTTTGGAAATATATCACAAAGTAATCCATACAAAAAGTCTCTTTATTAGGTGGACCCAAATTTACTTTTACTTGTCCCTTAACAGATGCCAAAAAAGTGTTGTAAGATTGAGAATTTGAAGGTATGCTATATTTTTGCATACTCAGCTCTTAATTCCTTCTCATAAATCTTGACCATGTCTTCACTCCATTCAATCAATTTGAAGACTTCAACAATTTCATCCCTATTGACCTTTACCGTCTCAACATTTTCATAGGTTCTTACAACCCTAGTGATTGGGTCATAATTAGTAGCCACTACTCTTAGAAGATCAATATCCATGTAGACATAATTTGGCACTACCATTTTTCCCATGTCTAATCTCCAAGGGTTACCAATGGGAATACCATAATTTATGTTGCCAAACCAATAGTTGAAATTTTCCCATCTAGTGTATGGTAATGTGGCATCTTTGATATTGCATTGTTTATCAATGAGACCATCTATAATTTGAATGCCTTGGAACAATAGTAGACCCTTGGGTTTATCAAATATTGGGGGTTTTAATTAGTCAATGAGATCTTGAGAAAGGGGCCTCTTCTCTTCTAATTTTGAAGTTTGGGCTCCTAGAGCTTGCAGGATTATAGCGTTTCTTACAAGTTAAGGTTTTATTTCATAGAAAACTATAATCTTACGACTAGGGTAAGGATTTAACATAGAAACATTATGAATTAAAAAATCTATCATTTGAATTGAACATCAAAACTTAAAAGAAATACAAGAAAACTAGAACTTCTAGTGACAAAATGAATGAGCAAGGATTCTTAGAAAATTTTCAAGAAATTGAAATGCAAGGTGTTGATTTTACTTACTATTTCATAGACACTTGAAAAACTCTACTTTCTATACATTGAATGAGCTTGAATGAGAAATAAGAAATCATTAGTCACATAGAATGCTTTAATGAATTGAAATTATTCTTTAAAACAAGTTTTTTTGGTGTTAAAGTAGACCAATTTGGTAGTTTAGCATCATATCTTCCATTACTATTCGCTCACAGGAACTAGAATGGCTCACTTAGCCTCAATACTAAACTTCAAATTTTAGCTGTTGATTTTGCAGTGAGATGACTTGACAAATAGCTTAGATCAAGTCAAAATAGTTTTAAAATCTAACCATAGATGACCATTACCTTCTAAAAATCAAGTTAGACCACTTCTCATTTTCAAGTCATCCAACAGGCTCCACTATCTTCATGACCTCTAAAGATGTCCACACATCAGTTCCCCACTTGGATGCTAGGTTTAACCCACATGCATCTTATGGAAATGGATTGGTAGGGAATGACCAATATTCAATCTTGCACCTCCAACGTACATTCATTTTACCTTCCAAAAAAAATTCCTTAGTGCATATCCTTCAAATCTAACGGTTAGAATTATAACATCTTATCCTATAATTCACCATATGCTCAAAGTAACCTTTTAGCACCTAAAATATTAACACCCCTTAACATTATGTTGAAATATTTATAAAAATATTTCATGTCTCATTATAATTCCTTTGATGGTTTGGATTGCAGCATGTGGTGCCTCCCCACTTCCTTGTTGAGAGATGAGGGATGTTGGTGGGTTCTCCATGGGCTTGCGGGGAATGGTTAGGATTAACCTGGAACATCTCATCACAAGTGTTGATCTATCAAAGCCTAGGACTTAATGCATTTGAAGGATGATGGGAACTTCCTTGGAAAAGGACACATGTCACCTGTCTACCAACTCGTTGGTATTTTTTAATGAATATTAAAATACAGTGGGGGAGTGGGGAAGGATCAGGATCAAATCGAATAATCCAACTACCACCATTAAATGTTTCAAAGTTGCAGATGCAAGATATTAGCAACTTGAAAAGGGGGGGCTAGGTTGACGAGAGGTGAGGGACATGAAATTATGGCCAAGCTTTAAACTGACAACAAAATATTAAACCCTTTTTAAATGTTGATGCATAATATTTCCCCACAAAAAAATGACCAACAAGACTAAAAAAGGGGGGGTACATAGGACGAGTTCAATGACATACTTCCAAACTAATGCAAGTAGGAATTGATGGTAACAAGTCAATGTGAAAATATAAGGAATAAAGGTAAAGGTTGGGTTTCTTTGAATGAACGAGAGATAAACCCTAAACCCTAGACCTAAAACCCTAGCCAACAAACCAGATAAGATCACAAAGGAAAGTTGGAAATTGGATTGCATCAAATGGTTTTCATTGATGTCAATATAGTACCAAATGTATGAGATGTTTACTGGAAGCTAAATTCCCTCTCAAAGATGTTCTTTATTAGTAAATTGGTGCACTAGTTTTTGGGTCCAAAATCTATTGCAAGACAAGCCATGACTCTGATATCTGAACTAGGTCATTATTATTCAATTAGAAATCTATATTTAGGATCTTTAGAAGTTTTATGTTGGGAGTAGTAAGTTATTAATGACAAAGTTTAAATCTATACACTATAGTTGTTTCTCTATTCGGTACATTTGTGTGAGAGACTCTACACCTACTTATGAAGAACATTCTGATGCTATGGTTCCTATGGTTATCTCTCTAATGTTAGTATGATGAGAATCTGATGTTACATCGTATTCAAAATTTGTTTGAATATTTGAATCTTTTATGTTTGAGTCCTAGTTTTGGCTGACCTGACACATGTTATGTATTAAGATGATTGAATCTATTTTGGGGATGTTTTGTATAGATCATATCCGACTTAATATGATGTACTACATGAATTATATATAAAATGTTTTGAAGTGGAGAAGTGAAGAAGAGTGAACAAGAAGTGGGTGTATGAGTGTGGAAGAAAGGTGTAAGAGGATTTGAGCCTAAACATTTTATCAATTGAAGACCAGAACATAATTATTGAGCAATTGTTGGAAGAATGAGTACTAATTATACAACACTTTCTTTGGAATTTAATTCTACACAAGGAAGGTGTATTCCATCAATTCACACTCTTGGTAGTGAGCCATAACTTTTATATTCTAACAATAAGCCATCCTTTGTATCTTTGAGTTATAGCCCTATGGATAGTGAGTCCTATTGCCAATGAGCCTTTTGTAATCGGTTTTGATATTATAAATAGTGTGAGTTAAAACTCACCATGGTTTTCCCCTTATTTGGTTTTCCATG